>SKCR01040460.1:0-112578 GCA_019454045.1 Zanthoxylum bungeanum | reverse complement strand
TATGTAAATAATTTATTTTGAATAAAATAAACAGTTTCTTTAATATAACATCTTTTATTAAATGGTAAAGACGTAACAGACTTTAGAATGATTAGTTATGATACTGATGCAAAAGCGTCGCAACTGTCATTGAGTTGTATCATAACATTATCATTTTTTTAAATTGTTCCTGGTCAAGATTTACATTACTTGGTCAGTAAGTAAACCCGCAGAGACCGGTACGTGTCGTATATTAGAATCAATGATTTCAATGGTTATTACTCGATGAACCATGAGTCTCAGAGACTCGTATAGACATATAGGTATTTATATCAAATAAACATTTAATGACTCATCGAAGATTCTTAATAAATGGTACACCAACGTCAATAAGAATTTTTTCGGGTTGAGTAGCATAATGATTCTTTGACTTGAGATACCACTAAGGATATATGAGATATCCTCCACATTTTGATGGCAGTCAGGTCACCGACCTATTTAGGTCAGACATCCGCCTCTTCGCTGGGTGTGAACTGATTCTCATGATATCCTCTGTGTATCAAGAAAGGATTTGTCGGTTCTATGTGCAAAGCATAGGTATTCAATATGGGTTGGCGATCTGTTAAATCCATGGGCTCGTGGTACACTGTAGAAGTGAGTTATAAGTGTTATTAAGAGATCGTTAATTAATACGTCGATGAGATTATAACTAAAGAGATTTGACGTTTATATTTGTATCTCTGGTATAATCCGGATACCTGTGACGGAGGGATTATACGTATGCAATGACCTCGGCCTGTATAGTTCAACGAGTTTATCCGTAATCGTCATAATTTACGGGTGGGTAAATTATGGACACGAACTTGGATTTCGTGACTGATATGCCTGAACTTAGAGAGTGTCACATAATGAAATATACCCGTAGAGTACTAGGGCAACAATTATAAATAATATTGATTATTTATAAATCGTTTTACGGTTAAACGAATTAATACATGCATAAGGATATTTTAGTCAATTCTTAATTAATACGTATTTGTATTTAATACGTGATTTTATTAAATACGCATTAATTAATTGTCAAATAAGATATTTGAAAAATATCATATATATATATATATATATATATTGATTATTTAATGTAAATATAATACATATATCTAGATATTTATATTTATTAATTATTTGATTATATAAATAATTAAAATAATTAAAAATAAAAATATCTAATGTGAAGATAAAGCTTGGAAATGGAAAACTTTATTTATTTTTTATTTTGGATAAGTCTTAAAATTATTTTTAGGCTTCATTTTAATAAGATTAAAAAAATCAAAAATATATCTTTTCTTTTTTGCTAGAATTTCGTCCAAGGCTTTAAAAAAAGTAAAAAATGAGTTTTGTTTTCATTTTTCAAGTGATCAGGTTAAGAATTCAAGAATAAAGTTAGAGAGCTGGAGAGAAAAATCAAAAAAAAAAAAAAGCTTGGAAATAAGGTATTTACTAACTTTCTTTTATTTGAAAATTAATTCTGAAATTCCAAAGCTCAACATATGATGTGAGTTTATTTTTCCTCTCTTGAATTTGTGTTGAAATTCTTGAAAGCTTGATTATTGAATATATGCATGTGTAATAATTAAAATAGGCTTAATTAGTGTAATTAATGCTTATAATTGTCATTAGATGATTTGTTATCATTTTAGAGTTGTTAGGCCACTCAATAACGACCTAGAAATGTTCTCGAGTTATTTCAAAGTGGTGAGACTTGATTGGTGTTGTAGAGAATGAATTAAAGTGTTGTATTGAATTAATTTTTTTGTTAATTTTGGTTAATTGGATTAATTGATAAAATTAGTGTTTATGCCTAAATCAATATTGGGGCTTTTCATATATTGGATGTATTTTGATGAATATTAGATATACAAATCATTTTGGTAGTGATTGGAAATCACCTAAGCTTGTAATTAACAAATTAGGACTAAAATGATCAAAATGTAAAAGTTTGACAAATATTGGGGTTCACGGTAATCTTGGGACTTTTGTGCAAAATCTGATTTTTCAGGATTTTTCAGATTAGAATAAATTAGTTTATTTTAATTATCCAAGAAAAATCAACAAAATCGAAAAAAAAATATTTTTTGCGTTCCACTGCGTTACCCGATTATACCGTTAAAAGCTCTTCACAGTTCTACCCTCTTTCCTCTACTCTCTCTCTTTCGCAATTCACAATAACACCCTTACTTATTGAAAACAATAAATTTCTCTCTTTTGTTTTCTTTTTCAATTTAATTATTTTATTTAAATAAACGATTTTTTTTTTTAATTCTTAAATGACAACAATACTCATACTTCTTTAAATACATTAGTTTTTTGATTTAATTATTTGATTTTCTTATTTTCCTTTTTAATTTAATTATTTTATTTCCTTATAATAGAAAATATTCTCTTTTATGTTAGGGAAATATATTTTATGTTACCTCCAAAATCTCCTAATGGCGCACTTGGTGATGTACCTATCATTTAGATTCGTACGATAAATCTTCCCACCACCACGTTAGGAAAAGTGCTACAAGATAATGAATGTGTAAGAAAACTTGCACAAAATATCTGCCAACATGGGCAAAAGTATAGGTCAATTTTCATTCTACATAAGGAGTGTAAAATAATTAATAAATAATCAAAAGAAAATTAAATAAATAAATAAACACAAAATAAATAACAACAAATAAAAACATTATGTCAGAAACCTTTTCTATCATATATAAATAGTGTTAAATAAATTAATGAAGAAATAAAAGAAAATTAAAACATTAAAAAATATAAAATATAAAATATATAACAACAAATAAAAAATATATAAGATTTATTAAACAAATAAAATAGAATAGATATAAAAATACTATTAAATAAGTATAAGAGAAAAAATATGAATATAAAAAAATAAATAAAATAATAAATAATAAATAAACTAATTAATAAAATATATGTGTACACTATTATATGTGATTTTGGGAAGTGATAAATAAGTAAATTCTATGGGAGACAGGGAGATAGGGTGCTGAGACATGAGATGGGAAAAATAATTTTCAAATCGAAACCCTCTATAAACAAACGAATATGATCTCCCATAGGTCTGGTATACCGATGGTGCTAGTGCGAAATGAGCTATAAAAGGTTTAGAGGTCGTATGAGAAGTGAAACTCTAAGTAGACTTATGATCAAGGCATCTATATGTAATATGTCGGACCCCTATCTCGAGAAGTGTTAGATAAGAGGCTGATGTTTGTTGCTATAGACTATAAATACCATGACATGATCTATCATCACCCTCAAATCTAGCTCTCTACCGAAACCCTCTCTCTACCCGACTCTATCTAACCTTCGTCTCAAACCGAAGTGCTGCATCTAAAATATGTGTATAGATAATGGTCTATGTAATATGAATAGATCTGAATAAATAATCATGAAGTCCATTTTCAATTCGCTTAACCTTTATCTCTTAAGTACTAATCATATTATGTGCAAAACGGACGAGACATGTGAATTGTATATCATAATCTGATACCGCCATATGCTCTCCCTGAACCAACTGCTCAAATTCTTGAGCCCTCGTATATCTAATACTTTAAGGGAGAAATGTATATAGAAATGCAGTACTGAACTTTGGCCAACTAAAGGAGATAAACCCAAACTCATACCCTCCCGAAAAGAAGTAAACTTTAAGCCACATCCCGAATCTGAAAACTCATTAACTCTACTGCTCGAACTAATGAGCATCCCAAGAGAGTGCATATACGACCTGATTCCTCAATAAATCCACAGAAATCAGGGGATGACTTTACTCCAGTGAAAGTGGATGGTTGCAGCTGTTGGGGTTTTGGGTGGCAATTCAGGTAAACGCAGCAGAACGCGGAAAATCAAAATTCTACGATTTCAATAATTTTTCTTGGGTTTAATTACTAAATACTTAAAAACTGAAAATTTTTACCCAAAAATCAGATTTTTTTCAGTAATTGTCGTTTAGCCCCAAAACTTTATATTTTTTATCATTTTAGTCCAAAATTGTCAAATACAATTCTAATTGATTTCAAATCAATCCCAAAAAGATTTATATATGTCTAATACATGAAAATACAATTTGAAACTCAAAGAAACTGAATTTCCAAAAATTGACAAATGGTCCATAAACTTTCAAAAATTTACAATTGGTCTTTTTTGTTCAAAACATGTGAAGATTAAATCCAAAAATTCCCAAATTTAATATACATCATATATACATCAAATCTCATCACATATATGAAAATCCCAAAATTTGGTGAGAGTTAAGAACCCTACTTTTATAATTTCACAAATTAACAAAATTAACACCAAATTAGTTAAATTCAACACTTTAATTCAATTTTCACAACACCAACAAGTCTCACTATCATGAAACAACTCAAGAATAATTCTAGGTCAATCATGAGTGGCTAAGTAACTCTATAATGGCAACTAACCATCAAATGACAAAAGAATACAAATAAACTAGTTTACATGCATTCTTTAAACATATACATGCTTTCATCTTTCATCCAAGTTCTCAATCATCAAAAACACATCCATAAAAGAGTAGAGAACAAACTAAGCTACACATTTTGAAGCCTAGTATGATAGAAATAATTTTCATGTAGGAAAAAGTAAGAAAAACTTACTAAAATACTTGATTTTCCAAGCTTTTCTTCAATTTTCTCCATTTTTCTCTCAAAGCCTCTTTTGTATATGTTTTTAGGGTTCTTAGATTATGAAACAAAAAAAAAATGGCCTTATATATTTTTTGAAATGACCGAAAAATATAAGAAAAATATTGGCCAAGTATTTTCAATTTTATTTCAATAAAAGAAAATGATTTAATAAATAATTTGTGGTGTAAAATAATTAATCAAATTAATGTTTATCACAAATCAACCAATAAAATCATTCCATTTAAACCAATCAAAATTGGCCAAAAAATCCAATCAAAATAGGCCATTTAGCTTACTTAATAAAGTAAACTAGATATTTACTATTTAATTAATTTAATTATTTAACATTTAAATAATCAAATAATTAAATACAAATATCTCAAATATATATGTATTATATTTACATTAAATAATCAAAATACATATATTAATAATAAATGTCAAATATCACAATTCGACATTTAATAAATGGCCGAAAGATCCCAAAAGCATGTATTATCATTTAACCGTTAAACGACTTATAAATAATAAGTATTATTTATAAAAGTTGCCATAGTGCCCTAATATATCTTATATGTGAGACTTTCTAGGTTCATGCATATCCGTCACAAAATCCAATTTCGTGTCCATAATCTACCCACCCGTAAATTATGATGAACACAAATAAAATCTCTTAACCATATAGGTCGAGGTCACTGCATACGTATAATCCTTCCGTCACAGGTATCCGGATTGTCCTTGAGATATAGATATAAACGTCAAATCTCTTTAGGTATAATCCCATCGACGATTCTATTAGAAATATATTAAATAACACTTAGAACTGATTTCTACAGTGCACCACGGGCCCATGGATTTAACAGATTGCTAATTCCAAAAGGATTCCTATGCTTTGTACACAGAACTGACGGATCCTATCTTGATACGCACATGATATCCTAAGGATCAGTCCACACTCAACGAACAGGCGGAGGTCTGATCTAAATAGATTGATGACGTGACTGCCATCAAAGTGTGGAGGATACCTCATATATCCACAGTGGTATCTCAAGTTGAAGGATCACTATGCTCACTCAACCCGAGAATATTCTTATTGACGTTGGTGTACCATATATTAAGAATCTTCAGTGAGCCGTTCAGTATTTACCCGATATAAACACCTATGTGTCTATACGAGGCTCCCAAGACTCATGGTTCATGAGCCATTAGAATCCAACATTCTAATATACGACACGTACCGGTCTCAGCGGGTTTACTTACTGACCAAGTAATTGTAAACCTTGACCAGGAACAATTAAAAAATGATATTGTTATGATACTGCTCAATGTCAGTTGCGACGCTTTTGCAACTGTATCATAACCAATCACTCTATGGTCATTTACGTCTTTACCATATAATAAAAGAATTTATATTATAGAAACTGTTTATTTTATTCATTAATAAAATATATACAAAAGTATTTACAAGGAAATACATAAGAAATTGGCGCCCAGAGCACCAACCCTAACAAAATCTCCCACTTGCTCTAGTGCCAATATCGATTGTATCTATTACCCATCGACTCCACTTGCTTATCAAATAACTTCGGAGGTATGGCCTTCGTAAGTGGGTCTGCTACATTATCTTCACTGGGAGCTTTGCACACAACAATGTCACCTCGCGACACAATCTCTCGAATAATGTGGTATTTTCATTCCACATGCTTCGACTTTTGATGTGCCTTCGGTTATTTTACTTGCGCAATGGCACCAGTATTATCACAGTATAACGGAATCAGATTATCGATACTTGGGACAACTCTCAGTTCTATGATAAATCTCTTAAGCCAAACAGCTTCTTTTGCAGCTTCAGAAGCAGCAATATATTCTGCCTCTGTGGTGGAATCAGCTGTAGACCTCTGTTTGGAACTTTTCCAATAAATTGCACCTCTCTTAAGGGTAAATATGAATCCTGATGTAGACTTCCCATCATCCATATCCGATTGGAAATCAGAATCCGTATACCCATTAACCTGTAGTTCATTTCCTCCATAAATGATAAAATTATCCTTAGTACCTTTAAGATACTTCAGAATTTGTTTAACAGTAATCCAATGGTCCTTTCCTGGATTGGACTGATATCTACTGGTTACACTAACCGCGTAGCTATTATCAGGCCTCGTACATAACATGGCATACATAATGCTACCCAAACATGAAGCATAAGGCTAATTAGACATTCTAATCTTCTTATCTTCTATTTGCGGACACATCTTTTTCGAAAGATGAATGCCATGTCTGAACGGTATATTTACTGTCTTACAGTTAACAAAATTGTACCGTTCTAAGATCTTATCTATGTACGTTGATTGGGATAACCAAATAAGCTTCCTTTCTCTATCCATATAGAGCTTTATACCCAAGATATAAAAAGCTTCACCCAGGTCATTCATGGATAAATTCTTACCGAGGTAAACTTTGACGCATTGCATCATTCCTATATCATTCCCAATGATTAGGATGTCATCAACATAGAGAGTCAAAAATACTGTCATACTCCCACTGGCCTTCTGGTACACACATGATTCTTTCGTATTCTTGAGAAAACCAGACAATCTAATAATCTCAAATAGAAGATTCCAACTTCGTGAAGCTTGCTTAAGTCCATAAATGGACTTCTTAAGCTTACAAACCATGCCTAAGGTTTCACTGAATACAAAACCCTCTAGATGTTCCATATAGATGTCTTCGTCAAGAAACCCATTTAGAAAAGCTGTTTTGACATCCATTTGCCAAATCTCATAATCATGGTAAACAACAATAGACAATAAATCCTTATAGACTTTAGCATCGCAGCTGGCGAAAAAGTTTTATCGTAGTCGACACCAGGTCGCTGCATGTAACCTTTAGCTACCAGTCTGGCCTTAAAGGTTTCAACCTTTCCGTCAGGCCCATGCATCCTCTTGTAAACTCATTTACTGCCGATAGGAATAATTCCTTCAGGAAACGGAACGAAGTCCCAAACTTGATTCTGATGCATATAGTCTAACTCTGATTTCATGGCCTCTTTCCATTTCGCGGAGTCGATGTCCAACATCGCTTCTCTATAGGTATAAGGATCAGTCTTTTCGACTAAGAGAACATCTAGACTCTTTTCTTGTATCAAATACAAACGTGCAGGAGGTCTAGACACCCTATGGGACCTACGGAGTGTGTGTGTTGAAGGTTCATCATCTATTTGAACTAAAGGTTCCTCCAATGGTTCATTGGTTCCAGGTTGTACTCTATCAAGTTCAACCTGTCTATGATTACCTCATTCAGACAAAAATTTTACCTCTAGAAATTTTACGAAGCGAGCTACGAACACATTTCGATGCTCGGTATCATAGAACAAATATCCTTTCGTATTTGAAGGATATCCAACAAACCTAAACTTTTGCCCTCGAGGCGAAAGCTTATCCTGCTGAGCCATCCTAACATAGGCAGGACAACCCCAAATCTTAACATAATTAAGATTCGGTTTCCTACCAGTCCATATCTGATACGGAGTCATAGGAACAGTCTTTGAAGGAATCTTATTCAAGATATAAGCAGCAGTTAAAAGAGCATAACCCCATAAGTAATAGGGAAAATCTGTAAAACTCAACATCGATCGAACCATATCTAATAAAGTTTGATTTCTCTTTCTATACACTTCATTGTGCTGTGGAGTACCCAGATGAGTATATTGAGTGAGAATATCATTCTATTTTAAATAATCGGTGAACTCACCACTCATATATTCACCGCCTCGATCAGATCGAAGACATTTAATATATTTACCAGTCTATTTTTCTACTTCATTTCAGAATTTTTTGAACTTTTCAAAGGTTTCATATTTCTGTTTCATCAAATAAACATAGCCATACCGTGACAGATCATCGGTAAAGGTAACGAAGTATAAAAAACCACTGTGAGTAGCGTGACTCATATGACCACATACATCAGAATGTATTAGTTCCAATAAGTCAGCGGCCCGGTGTCCTACACCCAAAAATAGAGCTTTGGTCATTTTACCCCGAATACAAGATTCACAAGTTGGATAAGGTTCAATGGTAAGATCATGTATTAAACCATTCCTAACCAACTGGGTTAGGAATTTCACACATATATGACCCAATCTCATATGCCACAGTTCATTATTATTTATATCAGATACTTTACGTTTATTAATTCCAGTATTAAAGATATCTTGTGAGGTATGCAAAATGTAATGACCATGCTCATTTGACAAATAAGGATCTAAACATTATATCTATCATATAAATATAACGAACGATTCTTAATATTTACATTATATCCTTCAGTATCTAATACAAAAAGTGACACAATGTTTGCAACACATCCTGGTATAAAAAAGCAGTCATGCAAAAAAAGGCTCCCACTGGGTAGGGGAATCTCGCATAAGCCCACAGCAACTGCATCCAGAGAGTTGCCACTCCCGAAACGCAATTGCATCTCCCAAGATTTTAGCCGTCTACTTTCCTTCAGCACCTGCAACGAATTGCAAATGTGAATTGGACAAGCAGAATCCAAAATCCAACTGGATGACATAGCTTCACAAGCTAATGAGATATCAATAATGGGAAAAACAAAAGTACCTGAAGTGGATGCTCTTTCCTTTCTGATCTGGGCCAGGTAATCAGGACAGTTCCTCTTCCAATGACCGATCTTGCTACAGTGGTGGTATTTATCTTCGGCAGCTCTATTGGGTTTAGCTATCTTACCCTGTGGTGGAAGATTTGTACCCTTCTTTTTCTTACCTTTCTTCTTCTTCCCTTTCTGTTTAGATTGGGAGGAAGCAGGAAGAGCAGTGGGTTTAAGAGGGCGAGTCGGTACTCCCTTCTTCAAATCTTCCTCCGCAGTTTGCACCATCTTATGCAGCTCCTGTTAAGAAAAGCTAATCCCATTCATATTGAAATACATCACAAATTGGCAATATGATGCTGGCAGAGATCCTAGTATGACACTTCGTCCTAAAGTGTCATTGAGAGGGAAATTATAGCGCCTCAACTTTTCGATCAAATCAATCAGATGAAGCACGTGAGGGCTCACAGCCTGTCCCTCTTCCAGTTGTGCATGGAACAGTTCCATTGCAATTTTATGAATCGAGACCCATTCTTGGTTCATAAATGACTCTCGCAGCCGCATCATCATAGTATATGCGTCAGACAATCCAAAATATTACCTCTTAAGCTCTGGTGCCAAGGAACTGAGAATCTATGATTTGACTCTTCTATCATCATCTCTCCATTTTTGGAGAGTCTCATGTTCCTCTGGTGTTGCATCATCTGCTATGGCAAGTGGCAACGAACCTTCTAACACATATTCTATTTGCTCAGACCCAAGAACAATTCTTATATCCAAGTCCTAATCTGCAAAGTTTTCGGCTCCTTTAAGTTTGTTCGTATCAAGTATACGAGCAAAGGATTAGAAGCAAGTGCCGCCATCGCAAATCTATGATATAAATAGCGAAAAACTGTTAGTAGACTAAACAGTTTCACATAATATAAAAATAAACAAAACATAAATAGATCATGGATTTTTAATATAAAAATATCACTCCCACTATTACATGCAATACTGTAATCCCCAAACAGAATGCAAACAAACAATTAATCAAATTAAATATAATAGTGAAAGGTGGATCCCATGAATATATTTCACCACACAACTTTGGCACGATCTCGCCTACGTATATTCATTAGCTAGACAACTCATTGTCAATCACTTAATAGTGACTCCTGGGTTTCGGTCCTGGTCGTTTCTCGTTGTGACAGATTTGGCACGTTCACAAGGAGGCGTACCAAGGTTAAACTTGTCAATGATAAATTCAAGATACTTGCGTAATCCTGACAACTTTTGGCACGTTCAGGATTTCCGCTTTCGCTTGAACTTATCTAGTATCACATATACATCCGGTATGGATAAATTTATATCAACTACACCCTCACTGCTTTGGCACAATCTCGTATGCAGCCATAAAGCAGATATCCACAAACCATATTAACAAGACGGACCAAGAAATATGCATCCAATGCATATTACTTTTAAAACCTTATTAATTAGGGATTTTCCACAAAGATGATACATATTTAATTTAATCAAATTAAATAAATACAAGCATGTATAAAGTAAGAACATAATTAAACATTGAATTTAAAGGCATATTCATATCATGTGTTAAGGTTCAGACTTGCTATGATACTATTTTTGTTGGGGTTTTGGGTGGCAATTCGGGTAAACGCAGCGGAACGCGAAAAATCAAAATTTCCGATTTCAATAATTTTTCTTGGGTACTTAATATTTAAAAATTGAAATTTTTACCCAAAAATCAGATTTTTTCTTTAATTGTCGTTTAGACACAAAACATTGTATTTTTATCATTTTAGTCCAAAATTGTCAAATACAATTCTAATTGATTCCAAATCAATCCCAAAATGATTTATACATGTCTAATACATGAAAATATAATTTTGCACTCAAAAGAAAGTGATTTCCAGAAATTGACAAATGGTTCCTAAACTTTCAAGAATTTTAATTTGGTCATTTTTTTCAAAACATATCAAGATCAAATCCAAAAATTCCCAAATTTAATACACATCATATATACATCAAATCTCATCACATATATGAAAATCCCCAAATTTGGTGAGAGTTAAGAACCCTAATTTTATAATTTAACAAATTAACAAAATTAACACCAAATTAATTAAATTCAACACTTTAATTCAATTCCCACAACACCAAACAAGTCTCACCATCATGAAATAACTCAAGAATAATTCTAGGTCATCATGAGTGGTTAAGTAACTCTATAATGGATACTAACCATCGAATGGCAAAAGAATACAAATAATCTAGTTTACGTGCATTCTTTAAACATATACATGCTTTCATCTTTCATCCAAGTTCCCAATCATCAAAAACACATCCATAAAAGAGTAGAGAACAAACTAAGCTACATATGTTGAAGCCTAGTATGATAGAAATAATTTTCATGTAGGAAAAAGTAAGAAAAACATTCTAAAATACTTGGTTTTCCAAGCTTTTCTTCCTTTTTCTCCCTTTTTTCTCTCAAAGCCTATTTTGTATATGTTTTTAGGGTTCTTAGATTATGAAACAAAAAAAAAATGGCCTTATATTTTTTTTGAAATGACCGAAAAATACAAGAAAAATATTGACCAAGTATTTTCAATTTTATTTCAATAAAAGAAAATGATTTAATAAATAATTTATGGTTAAAAAAATTAATCAAATTAATATTTATCACAAATCAACCAATAAAATCATTCCATTTAAACCAATTAAAATTGGCCAAAAAATCCAATCAAAATAGGCCATTTAGCTTACTTAATAAAGTAAACTAGATATTTACTATTTAATTAATTTAATTATTTAATATTTAAATAATTAAATAATTAAATACAAATATCTCAAATATATATGTATTATTTTACATTAAATAATCAAAATACATATATTAATAATAAATGTCAAATATCACAATTCGATATTTAATAAATGGCCGAAAGATCCCAAAAGCATGTATTGTCGTTTAACCGTTAAACGACTTATAAATAATCAGTATTATTTATAAAAGTTGCCCTAGTGTCCTACGAGTATATCTCATTACTGAGACTCTATAAGTTCAGGAATATTCGTCACGAAATCCAATTTCGTGTCTATAATCTACCCACCCATAAATTATGACGAACACAGATAAAATCTCTGAACCATACAGGTCGAGGTCACTACATACGTATAATCCTTCTATCACAGGTATCCGGATTGTCCCAGAGATATATATATAAACGTCAAATCTCTTTAGGTATAATCTCGTCGACGATTCTATTAGCAATCTCTTAAATAACACTTAGAATTGATTTCTACAGTGTACCACGAGCACATGTATTTAACATATTTCTAATACCATAAAGGATACATATGCTCTGTACACAGAACTGACAGATCCTATCTTGATACGCACATGATATCTTGAGGATCAGTCCACACTCAATGAACATACGGAGGTCTGATCTAAATAGATCGGTGATGTGACTGACATCAAAGTGTAGAGGATACCTCATATATCCACAGTGGTATCTCAAGTTGAAGGATCACTATGCTCACTCAACCTGAGAAGATTCTTATTGACGTTGGTGTACCATCTATTAAGAATCTTCAATGAGTCGTTCAATGTTTATCTGATATAAACACCTACATGTCTATATGAGTCTCCCGAGACTCATGGTTCATTGAGAAACCATTAGAATCCAACATTCCAATATACGACATGTACCGGTCTCAATGGGTTTACTTACTGACCAAGTAATTGTAAACCTTGACCAGGAATAGTTAAAGAATGATATTGTTATGATACTTCTCAATGTCAGTTGTGACGCTTTTGCAACTGTATCATAACCAATCACTCTATGGTCATTTACGTCTTTACCATATAATAAAAGAATTTATATTATAGAAACTATTTATTTTATTCATTAATGAAATATATACAAAAGTATTTACAAGGAAATACATAAGAAATTGGCGCTCAGAGCACCAACCCTAACAGTAGCTTTCTCAAATCATACAGTAAAACCAACAGCTTCTGTCTCTATATAGCCGGTATTGGTAAAAAAATAGACTACTAGGAGGGGTAGAAAGGTCTGTCTGGTGAGCTCAGGTAGGAATGAAAAAAAAGGGATATGAGTACAGAAGGTTTTATAACTTTTTACACTAGACTCAAAGGTTGTTATTGACGTGTAAGCAACAATAATAGTTTATTAATAGTGTGCTAGAGCTGTTGTATACCCACAGTTACTACATCCTCAGTCAAAATAAATGGTCAATCCCCATCATTTCCAATATCTCTCTTTACAAAGATGTTCAACGAATCATTTTTCATTATTTAAGCTAGAAATCGTAACTTATGTTTCCGTCGAGATGCCTAAAAATCTATTTTTGACCCTCCGTGAAGCTTGACCTGATATGAGGTTCTAACCATCGGAAAATGGCAGCCCACTACCCTCTATCAATATGGTCATGTTCAGACATTGCTCGGTCGCTTGATTAGTTTGATGATTCTATTTTGGCAGTTCTGATTTCAGAATGACCTATTTCTGTATAAGTTCAATTGTGAGGATGATTATTGTGTATTACGATTTTCTGTTGATGATGTATGAGTTAGTTATATGAAGTTTGAAATGTTATTACCGTATTTAATATAGAATGTGATTTCCAAAAAGGGTCTGTAATATGCTCTTCGATTTTGATAACGATAATGGTTGTCTATAAGGAATTGGAACTATGTTGTCTATTTTCGATAATGAATGTATTTGTCTGAAAGGAAATTATAATTTACTTTTGTTTCTGAAAATGGATGAAATTGACTATATAGCAATTGTAATACTTTCTCTATTTCTAACAATGTATGCGTTTGTCTGTAAAGAGTCTGTAATATGCTTCATGTTTCTGATAATGAGTACTATTTGACTATTTGAAAATCGCTTGTGTATATTCGGATATTGTTTTGTGTGAATGAGACTGACTTTGTGAAATTCGTGTTGGTTATGTGTGTGTGATATGTTATTTTTTTATGTCTTTGGTAAGTTTATTAGAAAGAAGATTTTGAAGCCTGTATAAGTCATGTTTATGAGTGTGTAAATGTTTGTATGTAATTCAAAGTTTGAATATTCGAAGAAGTTGCGTATAAGGCTTCTAATCCGCACCAGGTACGTTTCATGAATTTAGTTTTTGGATCTCGAAAGATTGTATATTTAAAGAATGTAAGAACAGTACGAAGTTTAAGGTTTTCTGACAAACAACAACAATATATATATATATATATATATATATATATATATATGTTTATATATATACTTTGATTGAAATTTGTTCTTTCTTTTCGTGATATGTGTAGTTATTTACTGAGTTTTATAACTCACATCACTTCAGTTTGCTAGTTTTGCAGGTTGGCAAACAGATTGGTCAGCCATCAAGTCTTGGAAAATCATGCTCAAGACAACGGATCATCTAAGTTGCAGTCAGTGACTCTAGAGTCTTGGTTTCATGTTAAAGAGTATAGGAAATACATGTTTATGATTTGTATCGTGAATGCACGTGGGTATATGTATGTTGGTTAATAAAAGTTATATTATGTATGTGTGATTGTGGGCACGGAGCCCTGGAATATTGATATTGAGAATTGTTCTGTCTTGGGATTAGACCGGAGTCATTTTTACTCATCTTATATTTGTTAAAGGTTGCTTTGATGCTGGATTATGTTCCAGGTTTTCTAAAATTTAGGGTGTGTCGTGTCCATTTTTCGTTAGGTTTGAGGCTTAGAGAGATGGGTTATTCTTGTCTCATGCCGGTAGCATCCTACCTCAGGCGGGGTGTTATCGGAAAATACATGTGTCTCCTTAAATCAATAAATCAATTTTTTCCTATAAATTTTAATGCTCTATTGGCTGATTTATCATATCATTATTTCTCTTACTAATTTAATTTAATTACAGGATATCTTTCCCCACTTTAGTGTACCAGTTTCAACAACCTCAAGAATAAATCGTGCACTAGATTTTGGAATTTGTGATTTGAATCAAACATAAATTTGTATGCTTACAACTATATCATTAATGGGAATCTGTAATATAACTGGAGCTTGATAACGCAAAAAAACAACAACATACAACTGAAAATATGTCATGACCATGAAACTGTGACATGACTTGTAAATGTCAACATGAAACTGACAACTGAAAACATGACTTGAGAACGTCAAATTAAACAAAACGCCAAACTAAATTGAAAACTATTTTCTTGTCGTAAATTGAAAAATGCAAGTGTCAAATGAAAACATGACATGACTGAAAGCTTAAAATAAGAAAACATGACTGTAAGCTGTTAAAACATAAACATGAGCTGAAATTGAAATACGTACTTAAAAATATAGACATAAACTGAGATCATAATCTTGAATTGAAAACTATAACATGCTTGTAAACTGATTTTCATGAAAATCTCACCAACATCTTAACCCGAGGGCGTGAAATGTATTTAGCGGGACCTGGAACCATGTAAATAGGGGAACATGAACATGAATGAGCCTATAGAGGTGATCAGTACTCCATAAGGCAACATGAGCATATCTGGGATACTAAACATAAAAAGACGACACTTTACTGGTGGTTTGAAAATATTTATTACTTGAACTTGTAAATCATTTGCTAAAAACTTAAATTAAAAATCATGAAAAATTATGAATTGAAAACTATGGACATGGTACATGTAAAACATGACTCGTAAACTTATAAACATAACACTTGATAATTCAAGAGCTGAAAACTATAAACTTGGAAACTGTAACACCCCGGTAATCCTAACGACTACTAAGTTATGGATAGCATAATACATGATGTAAATCATATTCAAGTATGTACGTGCTAATGAAATGACTTTTGGGACATTCGGTAAATTTCTTGCAGTTACGATGTGTAATTTAGCTTACGTTCCATTCTGAATAGCCTTTAGTATTTGGGCCATAATGTTTTCATACAATCTCTGATTTTTATTAATTTTATATCTTCGAAAAGGTAAGACCGAGACCTACAACTTCCGCGTTGGACAGTTTTCCATATTCGAATAAGAAATAGGTCACAAATGCAGCTCAAAAATTTGGATGAATAGTACCCAATGACTAATCTAGAAAATTCTCCAAATTTCTGATTTTTTTCATTAAATTATTATTTACTCAGCCCCTAGTATCAATAAGGGCCATTATTCATTCATCAAGAATGAGAGAAAAGAATGGAGAAACCGTGAGAAAGAAAGAAAGAAAGAAAGAAAGAAGAAAAGAGAAAAAGAAAGAGAAGAATAGCTTGCAAGTTTCTTTTCTCATTATCTCAACCAATTCATGGAAAAACCAAGTGTGAAACAAGTGCAAGGAGAGGAAGACAAGCCTTAAAAGAACTCACTTGAAGTAGAGAATTGATCAAGTCAAGGTAAGAAGAGACTTGACCGAAACTTATAATGTTGTTGTTTTGATGATTTGATAATTAATGGGTATTGTTGGATTGTGATTGATGTTGTTTATATGGTTATGGTGTATAGAAAATAAGGATTGAAAGAAACTCCCAAATTAAGAAAACCCTAGACATTGGATTAGATTGTAGTCTATGAAATTGGATATTGGGACTTGATGATATTAAAATAAATGGATTGGGTTTGGGATGGATAAAGTGGAATGAGATTATGTTAAGTTAAGTTGGAGTTATGATAATGATGTCGATGCTTGCTTGGGTATGTTATTAAAGAGTTGATGTTAGGCCCTGAAATCTGCTTAGCGTCGTGAATCTCAACACCCAACGTCGCGACAGGTAAGAATAAGAGGCTCATTGCCTCAGGTATGATTGTGTGAGCGTCGCGACACATAATAAGCAGAGGCTCTGCCTCGGGCCTGGTCAGGTGGGCATCGCAACACGGAACCCTTAGCATCACGACGCGAAATAGAGCATGCTCTCTGCTTGGGTCTGTTTGTGTGGGCGTCACGACGCGCCAGACCTGGCATCGCGACGCGAGACAGAAACAATTTCATTCCATTTCATAATCATCATAGGAAGTTAGAGAGCACCCTAAAGGTTCCGTATACGGCATGTATAAGCATATATTACATCCATGATCATGATTAACTTCCTAGTGTAAATATGCTAACCATACTCGAATACAGGACAAATTTATTTTCCGCAGGGGACTCCTCAGTCGCATCCAGGAATCAAAGGCCATAGAGATTAATATGTGAGTGGACCCTTTTCTCAAATTGATTTGTACTTATTTGTTTTGATTTAAGACTTAATTTTCAGCATATAGGGCGTTAGCCAAGATTATTTCCAGTTGTTTTATAAATAAGAATATTTTGAGAAATGTTTTAGAAAGATTTGATTTGAAATGCATGGTTTTATGATTTTTGGAGGCATGAGGGAAAACCCACCTCATTTGTAACTTGGTACAGATATGGGAATTAATGGTTACTAGAATTGACGGATTCAGAATGTGTGCACACGTAGTTCAGGACTAGGGATGCCAGATGCCCATAGATCATAGATTTCAGGGCTAGGGAACGAAAAGACGTAACGCCCTTAGACACCAGATTCAGAGTCGAAATGATAGCATTGATCCGTACATCTGACTCTAGTTCAGTGGCTTGCGGGACGGCGAGACGTAACGCCCTCATACGTCAGGTTTTTCAGAGATATGTTATTCATAGATAAGATTTTTCAGAGATATGATTATCGAAAAGACAATTTTATGAAAGAGTTTTCAAGAAAATATGGTCTGTGAGAATTCAGAGTTTTACAGATAAAAAGAATTTCCAGAAAGAAAATTTGTTTTCAGACAAGAGAAGATTTTCAGAGAATGCAATCTTTCAAACTAATAATTGTATATGAAATTTCTCTTTACATCACTGTTCATAGACACCATAAGCACATGACAAATAACTTGTATAATACCAATGATTGACATGCAACTTTAATTTGACTATGACTGTACTGGACCTCTATATTCAACCTGGTGGACCATACACCATAGTGACTGCCATCAGTATCAATCCTCTCGAGCTCGTCCTCCGGGTATACCTGTAAAATAAAAACATTGGGAGTGATGGGTTAGATAATTTGAACGACCTAGTGAGTGGACAGTTTTAAAACGAAAACTGAAACAAATCTTTGTTCTGAAATCAAAACCATCTTATGAAAACTGGTCTTCTTTGAAAATCTTTTCTTGTCTGAAACACATTTCTTTTCTGGAAATCTCTTCTAGAAATTCTTTTTATCTGTAAAACTCTGAATTCTAACAAAATAGATTTTCTTGAAAACTCTTTCATAAAACTATCTTTTCTAAAAATTATATCTCTGAAAAATCTTATCTCTAAAAATCTGTCTGTGAAAAACTTGACGTATGAGGGCGTTACGTCTCACGTTAAGTGTGCTTAGGTCAAGTCTATTCTTACCTTGAATTGATCAATTCTCTACTCCAAGGAAGTTCTTTTAAGGCTTTCCTTCCCCACCTTGCACTTTTTCACACTTGGTTTTGCCATGAATTGGTTGACATAATGAGAAAGGAAACTTGCAAGCTTTTCCTCTCTTCATTTTTCTCCCATATTCTTTCTACCTTTCTTTCTCACGATTTCTCCCTTATTTTCTCTTCTTCCTGATGAATGAATAGTGGCCATTCTTTAAACTATGGGCTGAGTAAATAATGATTTAATGGAAAAAAAATCAGAAATTTGGAGAGTTTTCTAGATTAGTCCTCAAGTACTATTCATCCAAATTTTTGAGCTGCGTTTTTGACATATTTGTGGTTCGAATCTGGAAAAATATCCAACGTGGAAGTTATAAGACTTGGTCTTAGGTTTCCGACTATTTATCATTCATGAAAATTGGAGATCGTATGAAAGGCTATGCCCCCAAATACTAAGAGCTATTTGGAATGGAACTTAAGCTAAATTCCACATTGGAACTGCAAGGAATTTTCCGAATGTCCCGAAAGTCATTTCATGAGCGTGTACATGCTTGAACATGATTTACATCATGTATTATGTCATCCATAACTTAGTAGTCACCGGGATTATCGAGGTGTTATAAATTCTCCCCCCTTAAATAGGATTCGTCATCGAATCCCTTCTGATGTTGAACTTTTTAGGTCCGTCTTGGTTTGAAGATATTTGATCTCTGCTGCTGTTATCTCCTTACTTCCATCATACTCTTCTACCCGAGAATTCAATATTATGACTTCTGGAAATCTCTTATTCTGATATACTATATTTGATTATTATAGCTGAATACTTAGTCTTTGGAAGTTCATTCAGCAATCATTTTCTAGTGTGGACGATAAGTCTGTACAATATATATATACAAAGATGTATTCCTTCACATAACTTATCATCCATAGAATTTATCGATATTTTATTCTACACTTCATGACGTCCCGACAGGGTATACTAGAAGTACTCAATCTCTTATGGTCTAAACTTAAGTTTTTCTCGAACTGATGCCCAAGTGAATCACCCATTTCTGTCTTATAATCTATGACTGTATTTTATTTTATCTTATTCTTTTATTTAAAGATTTAATACTTGTTAAGATTTCCTAGACGGTCACTCATCTTATTATTGCTTCCACCTAAGCACACTTAATTTGTAGGGTCCTGACCGAATCTGATGCACTTGTGATAATATGGTCGTACCTATAACTACTCCAATTGAATCATCAATCCTCAATAACCGCACTTGATCTATATGGGGAATTTATCATTTGTGCCTAAGTCATATTGGTATCGCGTAACTTTAATTAGTATGTATCTGAATCATTCTCAACTAGCGCTCTCATATCTCTAAAGATATTGTGTCCCTTGTAGTTTGGTTTCTTCTCGTTCTGTCTTAACCCTGAGATAAATATATACAAGAGTAATCTCTGTCGCTATTACAAATGATAGTACTTGATACTTTCTTAGCTCCACATGCTCGATCCGATCATACCATTCTTCCTCTTAATTTATCTCTTTAACTCATTCTTTCTCTTTGCTAAGTTTCAACCACTATCAGTTCCGACCTTCAAGTTCTTGTATCTCTTTCTACCTCTAGGGTTTAGGACCTCATAGTTCATGATCAAACTTTTTATATGCTCTCATTTTACTATCACGGTTTTTCGATGTCTCTTAAATCCGATATATTAATCCTTACTGTTAACGTCAACTTTAGCGACTCAGTTCTGGTTATTGTTCATACTATTTTCGTACTTTCAAATTCATTGCTAGTATAATCTAGTTAACCATCTTTTACACTGACTTGTTCTATTTAACTAGTTGTACTCTGGGATATCATATTTTCACTCATCCTCATAGTCTTATTTCATCAGATGTTGTCATGATCTTAACAATATCCTTATAATTAGTTTTCTTTGTTCTTTACATTATACTTCAATAAATCTGTTTCATGTCACCTTAAGCCTTATTTATAACGATAAGTTGCGAAGGGGAACATGCGAGCATTACTTGTTATCTACTTATCCATCTATATCTAATAGAACTTCGATCTCATGTTAGCGCCTAAGGCTCCCTGCTATGCATTCCATAATATATCTTATTGATGCCATTCTTCTTCAATTTCTAGTTAATGTTGTTACTCATGTATTTTGTCCTTACTTATTAATGCTTATTCCTTTCATCATTTTATCTAGACAGCTTCTCCTTTAACTCTTTTACTCATAGTTTTTTTTCTCTTCTAAAACCTTTTACTTAAAGTTCTCTTCATCTTCTTTACTGCTCTATTATATACCCGAAACTCTTGTGATCAATACCTATGTTTCCTTATCTGAGGAGTATTATCTTTCAAATCTCTCTTACTTTACTTTATTGGATACTTGCTTATGGAAATATCATTGGAACGATCTTCGAGGTTCATCTTTAATTGATATTATTTAACGAGGGTTGGGAGAGTGGGGTTGATCCTGAAGTCTTTTCGATTGTGGTGTCTCACTAACTATGCGTGCTGCAGTTGCTCATGTTGCACCTTTATAATCCTAGTATTTCCTTATTTACACAACTGATGTTGGGCTCCCACACTAGGGGTACTACTGCTAGGAACTGTCTGAATTATCTCCTTCAATTTTACTCCTGATTATTTTCCGTCTATTGATCACACTATCTTTTACTGGGAACCTTCTTAAGGCTCATGCTCTCTCTCTAAATCCTACTTACTCCCTTTGTTATTCTTCCTTCCGAAGTTTTACTCTGTTACTTCGATTTATTCCTTATCTCAGTTCCTTGAAACTTTTAAGTCATTACAACAGGTCATGTTATTACCAATGAACTTTTGGTTTATGTGTGATTCTCTTACTAATATGTTCCTTTCTAGTATGGTGTGAAGTTCTATATAAGTCCTATATCTTACTTCTGGGGTCGATATCTGCGTTGCCTACTCTGATTCCTCACTCCTTAGAGCCTTCATTCCTTAAGGTATAATCATTTTACGATAAGGCGGGTTCTTTCTTCTAGGTTTGTCTAGGCATACAGTGAATTCAAATCATTCTATCTCGTACAAAATATTACTATTTTATGATTCTTGTCTAGATTATGTTGAATTTCTGGATCGGCTATGGTGCTATCTCTTGATTTGTCCATCTTGTTTGGTACTCTTCTTTACTTGTTCAACTCCTTACTGGGCTCTAAATTGAGGGGTGAACGTATGCTCGCATGTTTGGTTAGATGTCTATACACTTACTGGGGTTGGGGCTACTAGAAAGAAGAGTTATCGTTGGTTCTATTGGGATCTGCATCTACTTCCCCATTTTTAGAGTTCCACAACTTTTATCAACTATTCTGAGGTCTCCACCTATGCTACTGTCTTTAAACTACGTTATCTAGATTACTATCTGCATTGAACTTCCTTGTTACTTCCTGTATCCTTCTTTATTATTCGCATATCCTACCTCTTGACTCTAAACTGTGCTACCAAGGCTAGTGGTGATTCGTTACTATGGTATACTTTCTAAATCTCCGCTATCTGCTCTTGCTATAGGCCCCAGCTATGAATTTTGATCTTACTGTTCGAACTAATACTTTGGTTAACTCTTGAGTATTTTCAATCTCCCGAGTCTGTCCTTCCACGCTTACGTGAATTTCTACTGGCATTGGTATGATCTATGGATTCTTACTAGTACTACAAACTTGCCATCTTGACTTATATCAGGTCATTTCTTTTCTAACTTCAGAAAAATCCTGGATCCTTTTTGGGTGATCTACCTTTCCGTATTTTTCATTTCTATCTTAGGATATAACATTATGTATATTGAGCTCTCGTACGGTGATCTTCATCTATACTAGTGAAGTATATGGCAAACATTCATATCTCAACGGATGTCGATGTCCTTGTTCTGATATTCTATGTCCTGGTAGAGTCTATTACCCATGTAAGATGGGTATGAGATAGACTCCACCGGGACAGTTTCCTTAACTGGTATCACTGAACGGTTGAAATCTGGGTTGGGTGTCTAGAATCTCTACGTCCTTTGTGGCATCTCATGTCTATCAGAAACTCCCGCAACTAATCCAGATTTCTTGTTCTTTTTGTCTTTCTGATTATATTTCGTTAACCAGGAAACTTGCTATCTATACGAGGTACTCAAAGGCTATTAGATCTACTTGAAAGAATTTTCTGAGAAGGAAATGAATCTTACTTGAGTCTACCTGATATTTTACTCTTGCTCAGGCTTATCATATTCTTTTTACTACTATAGATTCTGGTACTATCTTATCTATCAGATTCTGTATATCTACCTCTTACTGCGTCTGGTTGCTTTAGCACATATGCATCATTTCTTACTTTTCTTATAGCTTTCTCTTTCTCTTTTACTCTCTTAGGTGGATATTCTCAAAACTTTACTATCTATTCTCATAACTCGTCTTGGACTTCTGATAATAAGCCAGGATAACTACGGAAGGATTTTCAATTAGGACAAAGATTATAGTTACTTTTATTAGGAAGAAAATTCAAATAACTTTATGAATGCTTACTTACATATTATATAGGACTTGAGGACGTACTCAAGGATCAGATACTGGAGAGGTAGTGCCTCACATACTAGTACCTCAGGCATACTACATATTCAATACCCCAACACTCTACCCACTGCAGTCACTGACTCTCTAGACCACTCTCTGATACCATCTTTGTAACATCCATCTCCCGGAGATGCTACCGGCAGGGAATAGGCCGACCTATCCCCCTAAGCCTCTGACTCTCTGAATACTACTATTAATTTTATCTCAAATATAAACTCATGCATGAGACCATTGCCCAACTCAACAACATAATATGCAATCTTTCAAACTCATAATTATATATGAAACTTCTTTTTACATCACTATCCATATGCACCGTAAGCACATGACAAATGACTCATACAATACCAATGATTAACATGCAAATTTAATTTGACTTTGATTGTACTGGACCTCTATATTCGACCTGGTGGACCATACACCATAATGACTGCCATCTGTATTCATCCTCTCGAGCTCTTCCATCGGGTAAACCTGCAAAACAAAAACACTAGGAGTAGGGGGTTATATTATTTGAACGACCTAATGAGTGGACAGTTTTAAAATGGAAACTGAAACAAATCTTTGTTCTGAAATCAAAACCATCTTATGAAAACTGGTCTTCTTTGAAAATATTTTCTTGTCTGGAAATTCTTTTTATCTGTAAAATTATGAATTCTCACAAAATAGATTTCCTTGAAAACACTTTCATAAAACTGTCTTTTCTGAAAATCATATCTCTGAAAAATATTATCTCTGAAAATCTGTCTCTGAAAAACCTGACGTATAAGGGCGTTAATTCTCGCCATCCCCTCATACGCCTAAACTGAAAACCATATCTCTGAAAAACCTGACGTATGAGGGCATTACATCTCACCGTCCCTTATACGCCTAAACTAGTGGTCTTGGGGCGTTAAGTCTTGTCGCCCCCCAAGCCACTAAACTAGAGCCATATGTGCGGATCAATGTTATCATCTCGACTCTGAATCTGAGGTCTATGGGTGTTATGTCTCGCCATCCCCCTGGCCCTGAAATCTAGAATATAGGGGCATTTGTCATCCCTAGTCCTGAACTACGTGTGCACATATTCTGAATCCGTCAATTCCAGTAACTGTCAATTCCAATATCTGTACCAAGTTACAGCTGAGGTGGGTTTTTCCCCCATGCCTCCAAAAATCATAAAACCATGCTTTTTAAATCAAAGTTTTCTAAAATATTTCTCAAAACATTCTTATTTATAAAATAACTGGAAATAATCTTGGCTAACGCTTTATGTGCTGAAAAGTAAGTCTTAAATCAAAAATAAATAAGTAGAAATCAATTTGAGAAACGGGTCCACTCACAGATTAATCTCTATGGTCATTGATTCCTGGATGCGACTAAGGAGTCCCCTGCGGAAAATAAATTTGTCATATATTCGAGTATGGTTAGCATATTTACGCTAGGAAGTTAATAATGATCATGGATGTAATGGATGCTTATACATGCCATATACGGAACCTTTAGGGTGCCCTCTAACTTCCCATGATGATTATGAAATGGAATGGAATTATTTTTGTCTCGCGTCGCGACGCCGGGTATGGTGTGTCGCGACGCCCATGCAAGTAGACCCAGGCAGAGAGCATGCTTTGTTTCACGTCGCGATGCTAAGGGTTCCGCGTCGCGACACCCACCTGACCAGGCCCGAGGCAGAGCCTTTTCTTATTACGCGTTGCAACGTCAAATGCTGTGCGTCACGACGCTCACAAGATCAGGCCCGAGGCAGTGAGCCTCTGATTCTTACACGTCGTGATGCTATGTGTTGAGCGTCGCGACTCTAAGCCGATTTTAGGGCCTAGCATCAACTCTTCGATAACATACCCAAGCAATCACCACCATCATTATCATAACTTCAACTCCATTTAATCTCATTCCATTTTATCCATCCTAAACCCAATTAATTTATTCTAATATCATCAAGTCCCAATATCCAATTTCATAGACTACAATCTAATCCAATGTCTGGGGTTTTCTTAATTTGGGAGTTTCTTACAATCTTTATTTTCTCTACACCATAACCACATAAACAACATCAATCACAATCCAACAATACACATTAATCATCAAATCATCAAAACAACAACATTACAACTTTGGGTCAAGTCTCTTCTTACCTTGACTTGATTAATTCTCTACTCCAATGGAGTTCTTTAAAGGCTTGCCTTACCTTCCTTGTACTTGTTTCACACTTGGTTTTGCCATGAATTGGTTGAGATAATGAGAAAGGAAACTTGCAAGCTCTTCATCTATTCCTTTTTCTCCTCTCTTCTTTCTTCCTTTCATTTTCACGGTTTCTTCCTTCTTTTCTCTTCTTCTTGATGAGTGAATAGTGGCCATTATTTGTACTAGGGGCTGAGTAAATAATAACTTAATGGAAAAAAAATCAAAAATTTGGAGAGTTTTCTAGATTAGTCCTCATGTATTATTCATATGAATTTTTTAGCTGCATTTTGACCTATTTGTGGTTCGAATCTGGAAAAATATCCAACGCGAAAGTTGTAGGTCTCGGTCTTAGATTTTCGACGATATAACATTCATGAAAATTGGAGATCGTATGAAAAGGTCATGCCCTAAATACTAAGGGCTATTTGGAATGGAACGTAAGCTAAATTCTGCATCGCAACTGCAATGAATTTTTCGAATATCCCAAAAGTCATTTCATGAGTGCGTACACGCTTGAACATGATTTACATCATGTATTATGTCACCCATACTTAGTAGTCGTTGGGATTACCGGGGTGTTATAAATTCTCCCCCTTAAATAAGATTCGTCCTCGAATCCATTCTGATGTTGAACTTCTTAGGTCTGTCTTGGTTTGCAGACATCTGATCTCTGCTGTTGTAATCTCCTTACTTCCTTCCTACTCTTCTGCTCGAGAATTCAGTATTATGATTTCTAGAAATCTCTTATTCTGATATACTCTATTCGATTCTTATAGTTGAATACTTAGTCCTTTAAAGTTCCTTCAGCAATCCTTTTCTAGTGTGGAAGCTAAGTCCGTACAATATATATAAATAAGTCTGTTCAATTTACATTCTAATTAAATGCAAATACTTTCGTTGTTTCGCATATAGAAATGTTTTTTTTTTTAAATCCCTTTAAATTATTTTGAATTTGTTGTATTTTATTTTCAAAAAAAAAAAAAAAAAAAAAGAGCTTTCTTATAAATATAAAGTCTTAGTTATGCGTTAATAAAATTAATTTCGAAATTAATAAATAAACTTCGTGTAATTTGTTTCCCTCCCTTTTTGTAACGGTCATAAACTAACTACACATCTTAAGATTTCGCTTTACAAAAAAAAAAAATGTGCTTTCTTACAAATCCAAAGCACCTAAAAGCTCTTCTCCAAGCTGCTAAAGATAAAAGAACCCTAATCAAAATCCATGCTTTGATGATTAAAACTAATCTCTCCACATATAGAAATTCCATTGGCCGAATCATAGCATCATATGGTAGAAATAACGATATCTTTTCCGCCAGCAAACTGTTTGAAGAATTGCCTCACAGAGGTGTAGATGCCTACAATGCCATGATCATTGCGTATTCTCGAAAAGAATCTCCATTTGAAGTTTTAGGTCTTTATAATCAAATGATTAAGGAAGGTATAAAACCTGATAGCTCGACATTTACAGTTGCACTAAAGGCGTGTGTAAGCTTGTTGGACTTGAAAATGGGGGAGGAAATATGGGGAAAAGCAGTGGAGTTTGGTTATGGAAATGATATGTTTGTTGGGTCATCTATGTTGAATTTGTATGTTAAGTGTGGGAAAATGAATGAGGCTATGGTTGTGTTTGAGAAGATGCAAAGAAAAGACATTGTTTGCTGGAGTTCTATGATAAATGGGTTTGTGTTTAATGGACAACCACGTGAAGCCGTTGATGTGTATAAAAGGATGCAAAAGAAGGGGTTTGAAGGAGATGAGGTTGTAATGGTGGGGTTGATTCAGGCTTGTGCTTATATTGGGGACTCAAGATTGGGGCTCTCAGTTCATGGGTATATGATTAGGAGACATCTTGATTTTGATGTTAAAGTTCAAACCAGCCTTGTGGATATGTATGCTAAGAATGGGCATTTGGATCTTGCTTCTCATGTATTCAAGAAGATGTCCCACAAGAACAATGTTTCTTGGGGTGCACTAATTTCTGGGTTTGCTCAAAATGGTTTAGCGGGAAGTACTCTTGAATTTTTGATGGAGATGCAGAGTTGTGGGTTTGAACCGGATTCAGTATCTCTCATTAGTGCACTTTTGGCATGTGCACAAATTGGATTTTTGAAATTGGGCAAGTCCATACATGGATATATTGTGAGGAGGTTTGATTTTGATCAAGTTTTAGGTACTTCAGTAGTTGACATGTATTCAAAATGTGGAGTGCCTTCTTGTGCACAGGCCCTATTTGATCAGATGGAATCAAGGGACTTAATCTCTTGGAATGTAATCATTGCTAGCCATGGGATCCATGGACATGGAAAGGAAGCCCTATCTCTCTTCCTCCAGATGATAGAAGCAAAACTAAAACCTGACCACTCTACTTTTGGTTCCCTTCTCTCGGCTCTTAGTCACTCAGGTTTAGTGGAAGAAGGTCGATACTGGTTTGATTTCATGGTTAGAAAATATAAGATTCAACCAAGTGAGAAGCACTATGCTTGTATGGTTGATCTTTTGGCTCGTGCAGGAAGAGTGGAAGAAGCTCTACAGCTTATAGATTCCATGAACACTGAACCCGGGCTTGCTGTCTGGGTTGCTCTCTTGTCAGGTTGCCATAATCATAAGAAGTTTTCCATTGGAGAGATGGCAGCAAAAAAGGTCCTTGAGCTAACTCCTGATGACTTGGGCATTCATGCTTTGGTCTCAAACTTCTTTGCCATGGGAGAGAAGTGGGACGAGGTTGCTGGTGTAAGGAAAACAATGAGAAAGAGTGGGATGAAGAAAGTGCCTGGCTATAGTGTAGTTGAAGTGAATGGGGAGCTCCATGCATTTATCATGGAAGATAAGAGCCATCATCAATATGAAGATATTTTGTATATACTAAAGAAGTTGTACTTAGATATGAGATCTGTAAGGTATTTTCAAAAGATTGAATTTTGCATGTTGTGAAAAGAATGTCAAGAATGTGTGATCATATTGAGAGATTTGCAATTGCTTGTGGCCTACAAGAGACTTGGCAAGGGAACAATTACTCCTATGAACCTTAAGGTGAGATGGAGATTGAGCTACCAAGTTCACCTCCTAAATATTGAACAGAGGACTTTTGTCAGAAACGTGAAATAATTCCCTTTCTCTGAGGATATGAGGAGCTGTGAGAATTTGTTCTATCTATGTTTGGGTTGGCTTTAGTTGGGGGTCCCAATTTCAAGTGAAGGATGTGAATTCATATCTCAATCACAGATGGTTTCCTCTGTGGAGTCCGAGCATTTGAAGGAACATGGATTCTAAAGTCACTATTATCTGATTTTAAATTCTTTTAACTTCAACATCATCAAGAACTTTGAGACCTAATTTTTTAGTCAAAATCAACTCGTGTTCTCCTGGAAATCTTATCCGGAACTATAGTGCGTTTACTATCTTCGGGACAGATTTTCTGATGTTTATTCATTTTTGCACTTAAGCTTTGCTCTTGGCTTCAGGGCCACATGGAAAGATGCAGATCCGCAGTCACCTGCTGCACAATATGCCACTGCACACTGTCCAAAACATGAACTTATAGTGTGTGATTTTTGCAGCTCTGTATGTCTCCACCTTTACAAACATGAAGAATATTTGCGGTATTTACCATGTAAAGATTGCTTATGGCTGATCTCTCTGTATGCAGTTCAAGATCTCTTCTAGCATAATGGTGTAACATTTTTTTACTTGTAACGCGGCATGGTATGTATATGTAAGGGATGTATTAATTATAAATTCAAGACAATTTGAGATGCTTCTTCATTTTAGTTATTATTTTTGCCCAAGAAAATATATCCTGGATGATTTTTCTTGTTCCAACAAGTCCTTAATCTGAATCTGATTATGTAAATTTCATTCCTTTTTTTTTTTTTTTTTTTTTTTTTGTTATACTATTTAGGAAGAATTCTGAATGCTGAAGCATATTCATGTCCATTTATTTCATTTTTCTCAGTGTTGCTGCATGTTGCTGAGTCCTTCACCACCATGAAGTTCTAATTATTCATCATTTTGATGAGGTGTCATTACTTTATATATCACCTACAGTATATGTTCAATGTAATTTTTAGCTAATGCAGAATGTTTTGCGACTATGGCCCCCTCATATTTTACTTCCATGAAAAGAAGAATATCTGTTGTTTCAACAGATTTTGGTAACAATGTCACTGTTTGTTTCACTTGTATTCATTCATATTATTTTTAAACCCCAGCTAGCCTATTTTGCAATTGTATTATATCTGTTTCCAGTACTACAAGGGGCGGCCATAACTCTATATTAATAAACTAAAGGAAGCAGGCAACTTTATTATCATCTGTTAGTTTCCATGCATGTATGATCAGACTTTCAAGAGAAATTTATCTTGAATTTCTGTATCAGTTGAAAAGAAAATTGGGGTATCAACAATAGGACAACACATTAGATGAACAAACTGAAATTTCTAAATTCTGGGAATTACAAAATCTTCAACAACCTTGGGTAGATAAAGCACTGCCCTGGGGGTAGAAAGAAGCTATTAGTCCTCTACCTGTCTACTACTCCATGAAGCACCAATAACTAGTCATTTCCGTGAAATTTTTCTAAACATTCCACACCACCAATCCATTGACAAAAGCATTCATAATAACTCGCAAAACGTGAATGTTGCTGTCTTTCAATATTTCCTCAACTCTTGTATCCTTGAGCTTGCTTCTGAAGATTTTGGTTGTCTTCTAATAAACGATCATATTCAAGTAGTAGATCTGCAGATTGTTTCTGGAGGGAAACAACATGGGCTTCAGCAGTTTCAATCTGCTTGTCCTTCTCTTCACAATCCAACTTTAGTTTCTTCAAATTCTCTGATAGAGTTGAAAGTTCTTCTTGTACCCGCTTTATTTCCTTGGATGCCTTCTCTTCCTTGTCTTTAAGTTGCATTTTTTCTTTTTGGAGCTTTTCCACTTCTTCTTTTGAAGATCCAGCATTACTCCTAAGCCGAATAAGCTTTGTAAGATAATGGTGCATGCGATCAATTATGAACCCAAGAAATAGTGTAAAACCTGCAAAATCAAGTTAGGGTTATTATAGATACACAAAAGAGCTACAAGATTCAGGCAAAAAATGGTATAGATACACAAAAGAGCTAAAAGAATTGGCCAAAAACAGTTAACTATTCGCTAGAGATATCAGAAAATTCACAAACGATAAACATTGATTAAAACTTCTAAACGGTTAAATCGCTCTCCCTTCAGGTTTCCAATTATTCGCAGTTGATCATCAAATACTTGTACAGTTGTACTTGACTTAAAATTTCCTCAATTTGTTGTATGGTAACAAAAGCTTGAACTGAAACACGATGCACAACAATGTAAAATTTGGTTTATAACAGCAACAAAGGGGTAAGAAAAGTTTGGTTTGTAAGCAAATTTCATAAATTTTTTACACACAAGTAAACAATCTAGGGAGACCAATTGACAGGGGAGAAAAGACAACTAAAGTTCAAATCGATGACAGCCCACATCTTTATGAAGGTTAATAGAATTTGAGAAAATCAATAAGCCTCGGCATTCAACATATAGTCTCAGTAAATATATCTTATCTTAATAGAAATGGCATTCAGCTCTAGTCCTCACATAGGAAAATTTGAGTTGCAGATGTACATCTTCTCTAATTTCTGCTTTCAAAAAGTTAAAATACTAAAATTATTTGGAGTTATCGTATACAGGATGTACATGTATCTAATTAGCACATCCCAAATTGCAGAGGAGATAGAAAGAAGCAGGGGAAAACATTAATTAACATCAACTAGCAATATGATTTCGATGGTGTTCATAGGCCTTTCTTTAATAATTATGCATATCAGACTGACACATTGAACTTGATCCTTCTTTCGACTAACAACATCAATAACTGTAACCACATTAATCACAGAAGATGCTAGTATAAAGTAATGTGGAAACCAACCATTAAAAATATCAAAACACGAGTTTATCACAAGCATATCAAGAACCGATATTTAGAAGGTAACTACGCGAACGAGAAACCCTTTGAAGTCGGTGGCTTATTTACTTCTTTAATGAACTTATAATGACATTTTCATTAATTACCTTCACACATCCCCTACATCAGATTTCTCTTTCTTGCTTAAAATAAAAAGATTCACACACTTCAAACAAAGGGGCAATCTCACCTTTCCTCTTTCAGCTTTCAGTGTGCCAACACCAACTCACGAAATCTACTCACAAAGAAGAAATATAAAGCAAGCTTGAGTAGACTATACAAGTCTCCCATTCTCTTCCATCGGAGGCATACTTCCTCCAGAGAAGCGTTACACGTATGTCATCCTCCTCTTCAAGTAACACATTTCGACATATCATATAAATGATTTCTGACCACATAATACAACTGAAATCGAGGGGATATTGCCTTTTGAGAGCTAATATTTTTAACACAAATCTGAAGCCTTAATATTAAGTTAAATTTATGTATTTAATATACCTATTGCACTTCCAACATTCACCAATTAAATCAAACATTTTAAAACAATATCCCCATAAAATTAGTTCAAATGTCCCATTATAAGAATGCAATTTCCGTTACATAAAAACCCATTCCCACTATCAACATTAAATCACAATCTTTTACCATCTAAAACCATATCCCTAAGTACCACAGAGAGAATTCTAATGAGGAACCGATACAAAAGTATGCAAAGAAAACAATTGAAAGGAAAAAAAAACAATAATAATAAAGATAAAAGATGACAACATACCAATGAGGGAAGCCTCAAGCAAGTGAGTCCTCCAAAGAACCTGATCCATAGGTGACATGGTACCAAGCTTTGCTCCTTTATTTTGGATCTTGACAATGCTCATGAGGCTTGATAAGAGAATCACAAACATGGTGCCGGCAATGGTTTTGACAGTAGCTGGACCCTTCCCCGTTTTCAACTGATCCAAACTCTTTATCACAAGTTCCCTCAACGGCCCAATCTTTACCAAGAGAAGAAAAGCCAAAGCACCCTCAGCAAAAAGAACCAAGAACAACAACTGAATCATCTCTGATTTCGTCTACCAACTCTCAAAAGGAAAAGATTTCTTATGAATGTGTATCAATCTTCACAAGAAATAGTAACACCACTCAAAGAAAAACAACCTACAACTTCAAAAAAATAAATAAAGGATTTTTGGAAGATGGGCACTGGTTTTTATGGGAAAAACAAATATACCCACCTCACAAAACAAGTTTTGCTCTTAGAAAAATGAGGGTTTTACAGCCAAAGATCTGAGATTTAACTGTAAGTAGCAAAGAAAGAAGCATTTTTTCAAGAAACCCATTTTTTATTTTCAACAGCCCCTTTAATCTAAATCAATGGGTGATTTGGGGATTAGTGTGTGTGATTTCCTTATAGGTTTTGCTTTTTTTGAGGCCAAAAGAGAAAACGTCCAATAGTCAAAAAGTGAAATGAAGAAAGAGAGATGGGAAAAACTAAAAACCAAAAATTAAAAAGCTAGTGGTTAGTGGAGTGAAAAAAGAGGGCATGTTTGGATCGGAAGCAACAGATTATCAATTTATTATCATGTGTTTAGCAAGTCATGTAAAAGTAAGTAATTCTTGTCGTGAAAGTAATCTTATAAAAATAAGAAAAATTTATGTAGAAACGATTCTTATAAAATAATTCAGATACATATTTCAGTAATTTTTTTCTCTCCCTTTTTAATTGATCATTCTCAAAATAATTGAAATATTTATGGATTGAATGATTAGATAAGAATACTCTTGTATAAAGTTCTCTCAAGATAAATGGGTGTGTTGATTTTAAAATAATAGTAAAAAAATGTTAAAGCGACGTTCGGTTATGGCTGAGATATCAGATTATAATCTAAATAAATGGGCTTTAGAAATTGCTTTTAGGTTTTTTTTTTTTTTTTTTTTTTTTTTTTTTGCGAAATATTTTTTTAGCTTCTCCTTTTAAACCGGCAAAAGTGTTTGGTCGCACGCTCTGATTTTAGATTAAATGCAGTAACTTGCTACTTGCACTTGACAACTGGACTAAGCACTTGCAGATAGACTGCCCCTGCCCATGCCCCCCTCCCTAGTTTCACGTTGATACATACCTAAAGAAAACTACTACTCCCAACCCCCCCCCCCCCCCCCACCCCCCCCCCCCCCCCGACATGTGCCCCTCTTGTCTCCCCGGAAATTTCAAATTTACCCCATGTGAGTCAAAAATTTCCTTATTTCAAATTTCCTTCCATAAATTGCATGGTAAAATGATGTCGGTGGTGTGTGCGGTAAAAATGGGATAGATAAAGAATGTTTCCCAAAGAATGTTCCCCCCGACATGTGCCCCTCTTGTCTCCCCGGAAACCCGACATGTGCCCCTCTTGTCTCCCCGGAAATTTCAAATTTACCCCATGTGAGTCAAAAATTTCCTTATTTCAAATTTCCTTCCATTTTCTATTGGAAAAATTGCATGGTAAAATGATGTTCGGTGGTGTGTGCGGTAAAAATGGGATAGATAAAGAATGTTTGTTACCTTCAATTTATTGGGCCTCTATTGTATGAAGTCCAACTGGATCATGAGTTTTGCGTTGGATGTTTTCTACAACTTGGGTCTGCACGTACGTAGCATTTGGTTATGATATTCTCTTTCTCTCCATGATTGCAATTATGTTGTTAATTAGAGTAATGGATGTTGTATGCTTATACTCTAATTGTACTTAGTCAATAGTGAATTCTCTCAACCGATTCTGTTATGAAGAAGCTTTCTAGCTTATATAGGGTCACACGTACATATGGGTCACCTTCTAACTGACACTTGCCTATAACTGGACTACTCTTCAGATGTATGGTGTACATGTGACATGATACATGCTATAATATGGAATTAGGTGTAATCACACATGTTATTATGCATGCTAAACCCTACTTGCAAGCTAAAATAAGTGGATAAGTCCACTAATCTGGACGGAGATACATGTGACATCATGTACTCCAAAATATTGATGTTGAGGTCGGAATACTTCTGATGCACTCTGATGGGTTTCAGAGTAAGATTCTTTTTCGAACATGTATAGGTCAGACTGGACTCAACATGAAGTTCATTCACTCTGAAATGATATGACTTCGGAGTGATGTCCCTTCGAAATTAGGGTGAGTTGTCTTTAGGATCGTTGGACTTCGGAGGTAACCCTTGACTTCTCATATTTATTTGTACAATAGTATTATGATAGATGTCTTCCTTCTAGTGGACCTTTGTTTGTTTGTAGCAGTTCCATTGAGGAGGCGTACTGAGGAAGTTTCAAATGCAAGTCGACACGTATCCCTGGTGGCAGGGCTAATTCTCAGCACCTACGTCCACTCCCTTCATCATACCGTTTATTTGAAAGAAACGATGCTTAAGATGAGGATACATGTCGTGACGCTTCATACGCTGAGCTTACAACCGTTTGCGATTAGACTTCCAATAAATATGAAATACATGAATTAATGAGAATTCTAAAAAGGCAATCACGTTTTACAAAGGATTTTTACCCAAAAGAGCTTATAAAATGAGGCTGGAGGCTTTCAAGCCACTTTATTATTTTTTGGCATTTTGATTTCTTAAGAAATCCCAAAGTTTTCGGTTTTTTCTCCTTCTTTATGAAAAACTTCAAAATTTTCGCAGAAAATGGTAGCATCAGTGATCGAGACCAAGCTCTTTAAAGAGGTGCTTGACCAACTGAATCTCCCTGATGCGGTAGAGGTTGACGAGTAAAAATATGACCTTTATAATGCCCAAGAGATTGGAGAGGATGAGAAACGGTTGTTTATGCAACATGAACAGTACCTAATGTTCCCATCCACCCTCTCATCCTTGAGTTTCTCTCGGTAATAAACGTTCCACCCCTGTAAATGAATCCTTTAATATTACTGGGGTGTGGGAGCCCTCAACATGGTGTTGACAGATGAATATTTTTTCTCCTTGTATGACTTCATCTCCCTCTATTACCTGAAGTCTAGTATTAAGGAGTATCATATTGTTCAGGGCCCACAAGGTTTATTACTCATTTTCATAAGGCCTTCGTGCCTAAGATGGAGATCAAAAAGTGGGGTTTTGCTCCCTCTTTGAAGGTTACTGTTGCCTAGAGGAGGCTGAAGCACCACTCATATCAGATTTCTCACACCTTCAGCAAGGATATAAGTGAGTAACCTTTATCACTTTGTTTAGATAAATTATTTGATATTGATATTGATTGATATCAGTTTGCATATGCAGCTGGAGGTGTTGTGAGACATGTCTCTTCATATCTCAGAGTCATATTCTAAGAGAAGTATGTATGGCCTTTTGAGACGGATTTCCCGAATGCAAAATGTCTTTGCGAAATGGCCCTTCGGGTGGTTATAGGACATTTGGCAATAGTAATGCACTTCGATTTCGAAGGAAAGTAGAGAAAGCCTACTTATTAGGCTTCCCAAGATGCATTCTGATGACTACTAAAAAGTGCACTTTTATTAAAAGAAAAATTAATCATTTTATACTTGTATTTTCATTAATCTCCTTAATTTAGCACATTTATGAAATAATAATTAAATTTATATTTTGTATATTTTTTGTGGTGTATTTTTATTTATTGTGTAGGTAAATACTGCTTCAGAAGCTCAACAGGAAAAATAGATATGGGATTTGAATTCTAGGACCCAGAAAACCCAAAAATAACGTGACAACTAGATTCAAATCAGACTTGGAAAACATCTACCGTGTTTAGATTGGCGACAAAATGAGCTTATGATGTATTTAGCTACAAATATATTGTATTATTATTATTATTATTATATATAATATATATATATATATATATATATATATATATTATAACTAAAAAACAAAAAAAATATATAATACATTTATATTTATCAATTGCCATCACCTTTCGGTGGAAAGGTGATGGCAATTGCAAAGCAAATGCATTATTGCATTTGCTTTGCAAGAATTTGGTGTTGAGGCCTCCTATAAAAAGATGTGCTCGGCACCTCAGGAGAGGAGAGGGAGAAGATGGAGAGCTACCCTCCAGTCCGGGTGTAATTTCATTTTTCCTTTTCGGGAGATTTGGGGTAAGTATCCTGTGTGTTTAAAAAAAATCATATTTTATTGTTTTGTGTACTTTGTAAAAAAAAACCATCACTTTGCTAAATTATAGTCTCAGGAATCTGACTTTAAAAGACTCTATTTGCCGATTTATAAGAAAATTGGATGAGAAACATATCATCGACCCATAGATGGCGTTAAAGTCATTACTGAACATAAAACCAGAGGAAAATGTGAGCCATAATTACAACCACATTTCAATTTACTATTTTTTTTAGTTATAATCTTTCTTTTTAGTAGAAGTATTGTAGATTCAATTGTCAATACCACACGAATCAGGTGATGTATTCTAAACTCTAATTCTTATTCAGACATTGGGGAACATGTCTCAATTTGGTTGGGGGAGGGGATAGTTGACTAGAATGCTTTTATTTTTATTTTTAAAAAAATATTTTATTTTTGTGTGTAAAAAATAAAATAAAAATTTATTTTTATTTTTAATGTAATTCGTAACAAGTTATTTTCTTTTCTTTCCTTTTGAATCATTTAAATTTATGAATTCTCCATGAAATTATTTAAATTTGATTTTCACATGCTCATTTGATAAGTATTATCAACATACATGGTAACATATGATCATAGGTTGAAAATAAAAATTTTGTAATATTCAGTTCTCTAGTTTATGAATGGCAGCACCTAAAAGCAATGGAGTTTGTGTTTTTTTATTTCAAAAAAAAAGGCAAATCAAAAAAAAAAAAAAAAACTAACCAAGCTTCTACTTAGTAACCAGACATCTTATCTCAACAAGTAGTGATTGTTCGCGTAAAACGATAGATCTTGAGTTTAAAAAAGAAAAAAATATGTGTGAATAAGTTCGATTTCGTAGCCTCTCTAACTCGAACAATTAAGTATGTATAAGTGTTTTAACACTTAGTGCCCTAAGGCCAACTGGTCTGAGAGCCACTGGCTCAAAGCTCATTACATGGGTTAAAGAGAAAACTTAAGAAAATCATACCCTTTTTCTTTTTAACATCTGAGATCCGAGCAATTAAGTCTACAATGGTGTCTTAACACCTAGTGCCATAAAACCAACTGGTTTATGAGTCATTAGCCCAAAGCTCGCTACAAGGATTGAAGATATATTATTATTTAAAAAAATTATATTTATAAATAAACTTTCATTGCCAAAATGTGTGAAATTATGATATAACCTTAGAAAAAAATTATTACTCTCTTTTCAACAAGACTTGTGAATATTGTAGGCACAATAAATTAATTGATACTTTGTCTCATATATTTATGGAAAAATGGTAAAATATATAGAGGAATTTACTTATTTGATAATTTAGAAAAAAAGAAACAATTACCAACTTGAATTTTCTTTTAGTTTTTACTTAAATTATTAGGGACTAGTAATAAGCTGGTTGGGGGTGTGATGAACACTAAAAAGTGCACATTTATTACAAGAAAGATTAATCATTTTACACTTGTAGTTTCATTAATCTCTTTAATTTAGCACATTTTTGAAATAATAATTAAATTTATATTTTGTATATTTTTGTCGTGTATTTTTATTTATTGTGTAGGTAAATACTGCTTCGGGAGCTCAACGGGAAAAATGGATATGAGATCTGAATTTCAAGACCCAGAAAACCCAAAAAGAGCGTGACAACTAGATTCAAATCGGAATTGGAAAACATCCACCATGTTTAGATTGACGACAAAATAAGTTTATGATGTATTTAGCTACACATTTTGTTGGACAGTTATGACCCATAGCATCACTATTTGTACAGATCATGGTGTTGTTGTACAAATTAACTATGTGACAAAGGAAATTGATTATCATTTGTGATTAGATCACCAAGATATATAAATGATGAAAGGTCCATATGATTAGTTCTGGATTGAGATGCTATGAGACAGTATCAATCCACGAAGGTTTAATCATTAAATATCCATAGTAGTAGTATTATCGAGATTAGACATCGATAATGCGGAATGGACTAGTATTGCACTTGTGCGCGTTGTGGGAGCATAACGGCATAGTTCTCATATATTTGGGTATAGGATACTCATGCAAGTGTAATAGGAGGTTGTGTTTACCGATGGTACGGAAACAGCTTCGCTCTGGATAGACCCCTCGGAATTCCATTGGTAGTATGACTATCTGTCTATGGAAGTCCGAATCAGGGTAGGTGTATTTGGTCTTAACCTGAGACTTGCACCGCTAATACTTGCGACAATCAATATACTTTGGTTTTGGTTGTCTAGGGCTTTAACAAGTTCTGTGTACGCCTCTTCTGGGTATATTGAGAATCGTAGTGTATTGGGTGTGATGTAGAGATGGAAGTATCACTCCAGTCATAGTGGAGATGATGATCACGTAGGATACATAATTGGTTCTCTTATATGCTGCAGCTATCGGGATATTATGACTAGGTCATGTTAATCCGATTATAGAGACTAGTTACCAAAGATCCGATATGTGCTTCGTACGAGGCAGACATATTTCCAGCCCCAGGCCTTGCACGTGACATCTGATACTGGATCGATATACGCAATACTACGTATACTACGCCTGATATAGATCACATATTCCAGTAAGAATATTTCTGGAGAATCGGGCAGGCACGGTGCTTTGCTAGAAGCCAACCATGTCTTGTAAATCGGTAAAAACGTAGTACTAGGTACGTACGTATTCGGATAGTCCGACGACCGGATTTACTACCAACATATCCGGGGATCTCATGGGTCGCTTCCCGAAGATTCACCGATGACGTATGACTCACACTTTATTAATTTGGGATTAATTATAAGAGAGAGAAAATTAATCTGGGATTAATTACGGAGATATTTTATCTGGGATAAAATATTAATTAAAGAGAGAACAATTAATTTGGAATTAATCGATAAAATAATATATTCGATATATTATACGAAATTGGATTTCGACGCGGAATTAAAATTAGATTTTAATTCGGGCGAACGAGTTAATTTAGAATTAATTCGTTAGCGATGTGAATAGTAATTTTGCTAGACATAATTATTTAATTAAATTAGATTTAATTACGTCGCAACGGAAAATTCGTTAATTTGGAATTAGCGAACCCGAGCCCGAGAGTGTTTGCGGGCGCACTCGCATTTCGAATTCAAGTGCGGCCCACAAGTCACATCAAGCGTCAAATCATTAGTCACTTTGATTGATGTGATGTCTAGTCACTTTGAGTGATTGACAACATGTCACTATTGATTGATGGTGGTGGTTGGATGGCTTTAATGCCATTTACCAAATTTTGAATTTGGTATATCTTAATTGATTTTGGAAAATCAAACCAACCTTACACAATTCTTCCTTCTCTCTTTCCTCTTCCCTCTCTCGGTCTTGGACCAAATTTCTTCTCCAAAAATCTGCCATTGCCGAGAACGACAAGAAGGGAAATATAAATTTTATGGCAACATTTCAAGAGTGCTAGAACACATCCGGAGTCTTGCGAAGGTGACAGGGAAACTGACTTGTGAGCATGGAATCACAACATAAAACTTAGAGCTTGGAGGACCACAATGACCGAAAATGGAGGCCAAAAATCTGCCATTGTCGTGAGCTCCTTGGAGGACAAAAGCTTGAAGATTTTGATGTTCCTCGCGTCGCAAAAGCTGATCGTTGTAAGTATGATTCCGCCATGCTTTTATGAGTATTCACATATATGTTTCATTGCTTGAAATTGATCCCGGGACCTAATAGAAACCCCAACAATGGTATCTTGAGCCATTTTGAGCATGAAACTTGTTTAGGGTAAAATTTGGGTAAAATCATTTTGAGCATGATTTGATAAAATTAATTGATTGAGTATGCTTGAATGATGTTGTATTGAAGTTGTGCATAATCAATTTCATGAAAAGTTGATTGGATCAATTTTTGCCCAAATGTTGAGGCTTGGCCGAAACTTGTATATGCCCTAAGTCATGGTATTTTTTGTTTCTTTGATCATTGGATGACTTGAAATAATTGGGTAATGTTGATTTAAAATTCAATTGGATTGAAAATGAAATCGGACATAAAAACCCCATGAATGCCGAGACTTTGAAGCATGAAAATGATTGATTTTTTTATTCAAATGTGTTGGATATGTGTTGATGATAATGAGCATAATTAATTGTGCAAATTTGTGTTTTGGAAATGTTGATTTGGGTAATTAATTATGGCATACACTTTAGTTAATTTAATTATGAAATTTGGAATTTTGAAATTAAATTAATTGGGCTTATTTTGGAATTGGGCCTTAAAAGTTGTAATTGAGCTTAATGGGCTTGGTTGTACCAAGTTAGGTTTAGGCTAAATTGGTTGGATTCAATTGGGCCCAAAACCATTTCCATAAAGTCCAATTATGACTTAATGGACCTTTTACTCTAATTGGGCCTAATGGGCCTAAATTGGTTTCTTGGCAAATAAATGTGATTCCTTAAATGGGCTTTGGTATTTGGGTTTGACCCATATTGACCAAAAGTCCATGCCTTAGAAATTAATTAAAAGCCCATTGGACTTTAAATTAAATTGACATTGGATGTTAATCAGACTTTGAGACCCGTAACGATTAGATTTGGAATATAAGTCGTAAAGGTTCGTTGATAAAGTGTATTATTTAATTTGGAATTAAATAAATGGATTAGTATTAAATACAAATTAAATTGGATTTAATGTTGTAGTTTAATATAATTCAAGAATTCGTACTTTGAGTACTTATTCGCAAAACGAGTCGGACTCGCGCAAAATCAAATCGTTGTTTGAACATTGGATGGTCATTAATATTCAGATTAATTAATTGGATTAGATTGATTGATAAAATTCTTGTGTGAATACATGGATGCGATGTATGAATAAAGTATATCGGATGGATATTAGATGGGTGGGGGCAATTTTGGAAATTGTTGTAATAAATTTAGAATTTATTAATTAGACCTGCGTGTCCAGCCAATTACCTATTGACTCTATGTATTTCTCTTATCACCTATTCCCCTCAATGTAAATGAGGTTTCTTTAGAAGTGTTATGTAATCGGGTAGAAGTAAAACTTGTGCTAGCGGGAGAGAGGAAAAAGATAGATTTTTTCTAGGAACAATGTTTAAGTATCCATCCGCATATCATTATTATTTTATTTATATGCGCCTTATTATGTGTTTAGAATGCATGTTTAAGGGTGTATGATGATAAGACCTTAACACAGATAATAAATTGGTTGCCAATTTACGCAAAAAAAACCCTCACTACATATTAAGCGTTTTTCCTTCCATTGATTGATTCTTACTCAAGATCCAAGACTGGCATTGGTTTGTTGGCCAAAGTCAAGACCTCTGTCCGTCGCGGATGTGTTTGAATCATGAAGGCTTTGTTCCATATTGGTGTCTTGTCCAAGTTGTGATTTGTTGGCCAAAGTCAAGATCACTTCTTGTCCATCGACATTGATTACGAAGCTTTCCAAGGTCAATGAGTTCCGCTTAACTGGGATCACTAAGTTTGTTGTGCCAAAGCCAAGGCTTAGTTGATTCAGAGGAAAAAGGTTAGGCAATATATTGGATATATTGGCATATATAAGATATATGTTTCAGACTTGGATGTCCACCTACTGGTGTTGGTTTTCTATTAAGGTCCCAAGATCAATAATAAGCATGAAATATGTGCGAATACTAATCAACGAAGTTGCGGAATACTCACATCAATCGGTTGAGCGACGCTTTGACGAACAAAACTCCATTTCTGCTCCATGGGCTGCTCACGGCAGTGGCAGTGAAGCACTCACTGTTTCGGCCTTCAATCAACAAGAAACCAAGCTCCAAGCTTCGTCATTTGATTCTCGGCTCATTGGTGGAATTCCCTATCACCTTCGCATGTCTCGTAAGTGTGCTAGCACTTGTGATTTTGCCACAAAATCCCACTCTTGCTTCCCTTCACTGTCTCGGCATTATGCAGAAACCAGTGAGCATTTTAGCCCATTGGGCGTGTGGAGAGAAAGAGATGAAGTGAGAGAGAGATTAATTTGGTTGATGGCTAAAGTGTATCTTATACACTCATGTGAATTTCAAATTCATTTCATGTGAATTTCAAATTCAAAAAGTCAAAAAATTAAAGCCCATCAACCTCCATCAACTCACATCACTCATGAATAGTGACTTGCGTCAATCACTCAAAATGAAAGACATCAATCACTTGATTGACGAATGATGTGACGCTAGATGCGACTAGAGATTTGACGTTTGATTTGACTTGCGTGCCGCACTCGAATTCGAAATGCGAATGCGCTCGCAAATAATCTTGGGCTCGGGTTCGCTAATTCTAAATTAACGAATTTTCCGTCGCGACATAATTAAATCTAATTTAATTAAATAATCATGCCTAACATAATTACTATTCACGTCGCTAACGAATTAATTCTAAATTAATTCGTTTGCCCGAATTAAAATCTAATTTTAATTCCACGTCGAAATCTAATTTCGTTTAATATATCGAATATATTAATTAATCGATTAATTCCAAATTAATCGTTATCTCTCTTTAATTGATATTTTATCCCAGATAAAATATCTCTACAATTAATCCCAGATTAATTTTCTCTCTCATCTTATTAAACCCAGATTAATTTAGAGTGCGAGTCATACGTCATCGGTGAATCTTTGGGAAGCAACCCATGAAATCCCCAGATATGTTGGCAGTAAATTCGGTCGTCGGACTTCCGAACACGTAAGTACCAAGTACTACGTTTATACCGATTTACAAGCAAGGTTGGCCTCTAGCAAAGTGTCATGCCTACCCAATTCTCCGGAAATATCCTTACATGAATAAAGGATCTATATCAGGCGTAGTATACATAATATTGCGTATTTCTGTCCAGTGTCGGATGATCACGTGCTAGTCCTGGGGCTGGAATTGTGTCTGCCCCGTACGAAGCACATGTCGGATGTCTGGTAACTAGTCTCTATAATCGGATAAACATGACCTTGTCATTTTATCCCGATGACTGCAGTACTTAAGAGTACTAGTACCGTATCCTACGTGACCATCATCTCCATATGACTGGAGTGACACTTCCATCTTGACATCACACCCAACACACTACGATTCTCAATATACCCAGCATTGGCGTACACATAACCTGTTAAAGCCCTGGACGACCGCAACCAAAGTATATTGATTGTCGCAAGTATTAGCGGTGCAAGTCTCAGGTTAAGACCAAATACACCTACCCTAATTTCGGACTTCCATAGACACATAGTCATACTACCAATGGAATTCCGATGGGGTCTATCCAGAGCGAAGCTGTTTCCCTTACCATCGGTAAAACACAACCTCCTATTACACTTGCATGAGTATCCTATACCCAAATATATGAGAACTATGTCGTTGTGCCATCACAACGCGCACAAGTGTAATACTAGTCTTTTACGTATTTATCGATGTCCAATCTCGATAATACTATGACTAGGGATATTTAATGATTTATCCTTCATTGACTGATACTGTCTCATATTATTCTCCGTCCAGGAACAAATCATAGGGACCTCCTATCGTTTATATATCTAGGTGATCTAATCACAAATGATAAGAGTGCAATCTCCTTTGTCACATAGTTAATTTGTACAACAACACCATGATATGTACAAATAGTGACGCTATGGGTCATAATTGTCCAACAACTAGATCTAGGAATTGGATGGGATCCAATTGATCTTAGAGATCTACCTAGTTAATTATCATACAATTTGTTGGCCAAAGTCAAGATTGTGTGTTATTTAACGGGATTCTTGCCCACTAGGAAACAAGGTTTCCCGAGTACTCCACAAAGGGTTAGAGGCTCGCCGAAAAATAGTGGGAGGCAAGTATTAAATTTGCAATATTCGTTTAGTTACTTGCCACACGCGCTCATTACAATTTTTCGTCAAATATATTAATATATTAGTTGGACTAATATTTAATGTTGTTTTAATTAAATAGTTGGATTGTATTCAAACTATTTCATTTCTAGTTGATTATATAATTGGATTATAGTAATCAATATATTTGAATTAACTAATTTCAATTAATAGTTGATTTTATAATTGGATTATAGTAATCAATATAATTGTATTTAATCAATTAAATTATAGTTGATTATATAGTTAGACTATAGTAATCATTATAATGAATAGTACATAAAATCGTTGATTAAATAGTTGGACTATTAGAATCAAGATAATTGAAATATTAGTGTTTAAAACATAATCATGGGTGAAAATGTATTTAAACGACTTTAATTTTCAAATTGGGAATAAAACCTCAGGATAGTCCTGAAAAACCGAGAAGTTACTTTATTTGATATAGTGATGTCTCGAGCCTAAGCCCCGGAGTTGAGCAAATAATAGAGCATGATCTTTGGAAGATTCATGTGATGATAACTTTAGTGCTTAATCCTTTATACTTGCCAAAAAGACTCCTTAATTTCTTAGTCAGAACTAAAGATTAGATCCTTATAGTATGATATTGAAATTGAAGGATCTTCATAGATCTATCATTAGATCTTAGAAGTACTGAATTGCAATAATAAACTCTTGGAGAGTTAATGGCTATACTCAAGGAGACAAAGCCAAAGTTTGCAATAAGGCAAGAAGCGCAAGACGCATCTCACTTCGACATCCCAGAAGGCCGAGGCTTGGCCAAAGGCTTCTGGAGTGTGAAAAAAGGCAAAGGCAAAATCATTATAGTCTTCTAGGAAGACAAAAGACATATCCCAAGATGTCTGCCTAAACTGTGGCAAACAGGGTCACTGAAGCGTGATTGCCGTATGGACAAGGCAGACATGAAGGAATTGAAGAGGGGCAAGGCTCCGACTTCAAATGTATTTGTTATAAACATGTTCACTGCTAGTATTAAAATTGGATTTTAGATACTAAATGTGGTACATGAATATGTACTGGTGTGCAGTATCTGCTGTAAGCAGGATACCGACTTCAGTTGAGATTAATCTGCGAGTTGGAAACGGGACGACAGTCGCTGTTTTAACCGTAGAAACCTAAGTTTAGGAACTACCCTTCGGGTGTGTACTTAAATTAGGAAACTGTTAGAATGTAACTAGTTAGACTAGAAATATTATCTCTATATTAGAGTATAATCCGTTGCGGATATACCTTTATATTCTAGAACGCTAAAGTGTTTTATTTTATAAAGATGATATTGAGATAAACACATTAGATGTGAATAACAGTATTTATATTTTGAATATAAATAAATCTCAAACGTATAACATGACAAACAAATAGCTCAAACTGATTTAATCAGTTGAGACTTATTTGTGGCATTATTGTCTGGGATACAATTAACAAGACTCGTATATCCACACTTTCGAAGAGTGGATACTAGGACGAATTTGATTCTATTCAAATAATGTCTACGAATCTAGTTTTTTAGACAAAGTACCTGAAATACTTTTTACTTTATTATTTGTTCGTCCTCTCAGGAGGAGATTCGAGGATATAGAGGCCAGCCTTTATGAATCCAAACCAATCCTTTGTAAGGAGAGGTCAAAAAGGCACTCCAGAATGTTCTCGCTACTTGCTTCAGAGTGCTTCACGACATCTACTCTTTAAAGGATAAGCCTTACCTCTGAGGTCGGCACAGAGATGACTTAGATTAGTCTTTTGCCCACGCCATGATAGTGGTAAATAACATGTTCTTCTTCACTTTGAGTATTATGGTGAAATAATTTCTAAGTCTTTTGACTTGAAATTTATAGACCATCCAGGATGCGATACAAAGCCTGTCTGATCGGGATAAGATGATAATTGCCCCGAAACATGATAGGAATACATAGAGGAACTTGGCCGTTCAACAACAAGAGTCCATCCTGGAGAACAATACCACTATCACCAAACTGGATAAAGAAGTGACAGAGCTCCAAAAGTTTTTGAGTATCAAAGACTTTGAGCAGGGAGAAGCCCATAGCTTAATAAATTTAATTGAAGAAAAATTATCTTCTGCCGAAGCTAAATCAGACCGACTGAAGGAGGACTTGGTTCTTCTTAAGGCCAAGTTGGCTGAGAAGCAAGGAAGAACTCAGATGTTGCCGATCGATTATCAATCAAATTCAGGAGCTTTGAAAAAGAATTTGTTTCTCCACTGTCTGCATTAAACTCTAAAACAGCTACAATGAAAGCAATAGAGGAAAAATCCTCCAAACAAATTTCCAAGCTACAAATGAATTTTGTCATGTCTGGATGGGCTTACTCCACCATTTCTTATCGAAATGGGTTTCGGAGCCATCATATAAAGAAATGGTACCTCCCTCGAGAGCATGATGAAGCCTGCTACTTGCCTCGGGGTGGTCCAAGGTCCATTTGAGAGACAATTTGTCTTCCCCAAATATTTTGGACGATCAATCCGAGATCCATTCGGACTAGGATTCAGACATAGGCACACATGGTTATCAGTCTTTTTCCAATGAAGAAGAAGAGCAAGGAGATCCTCCCCCCACTTTGTAATTTTTTTTGGTTCTCACCTTTTGTATTTTTGGTCGTGGAGTGGCCTTAATGAAAATAGATAATTTTTTCAAGTATTATGTCTCGTTTTTTTTAGCAATTTTAATTCCGAAGTGAAATTGCATGTAAATTTTGACCAATTTTTTAACTAAGATAAAACTTGCATACATAGAAATTTTTTTGTTTCTTTAAGTGATCAACTTCGGATGCCAGAGTTAGGAAATTTTCCATCCGATCTACAATTCAAAAAATAAATTGACCAAGTTATTTTCAATAACTCATGGCCTGATTCGGGAGTTCCCTAGCGTAATTCTTGTTTTCGAATGAATTGTTAATCTGTTTGGCTATTTTCCCGGGATGATAGGTCAGTGGGTGCCTCATCTGATTTAACCTTTGGTTTCTGCATAACCGATGTTATGGGTACCCCACGAGGGAGTTGATCATTACGTGACCGTATCTCCGATTTAATTTTTTAGTCACCTTAATTTGGTGGATTTTCAATTTGAAAATTTACTGCATAACTGAATTTTGAGAGAATGCTCATTTGTTTCTGAAGTATAAGTATGTGCTTAGCTTTTATGCTTCATCCGAGGTCCTTTAGATTTTGCAATCTCATTGGTGGATTATTTCATATACTCCATCTGAGGCCTCAAAGCATGAACTTATCGTTGAGCATTTGCTTCCTCCAGTACTCAATGACTCTTTTTGGATAAATTTGGTATAAGCTCATCAGATGATACTCATTCTAAGGCTTAAACACCCAAAAATTATTTTAAGTTGGGTATATGCTCCAACTGGGCTTAAATACTAAAAAATTATTTCAAGTTAGGGTATAAGGCCACCGAAAGATTCTCCTGTTGAGGCTTAAGCACCCAAAAATTTGTCGGATTTTTAATTCCTTATTTTTGCTCTGCCCTGCTGGTGATTAGCTCTGTGAGCCCAATTTGTGGTATTTTTTTTAATCTTTAATTGTATGGAGGGTTCCATAATAACTCTAGTAAAGGTCCCCTCTCAATTTCATTAAATTTTTAACATACATCATTTGCATACATTATTATTTGTATATTTCTACATCATTATTATGAATGAATTGTATTTTTGCTTATCGTAATAGGACTATGCATTTACAAGTTACAGTATGCTTCAAAAATAAAATTTCTCGAGCTTTAAAATATTTTAAGTAGATGGAATGGACTGAAATTCTAAGGTTTCCAGCAGATAGGCTTATTTTCCAAGGACCTTCGATATCCTTTTAAGGGTCTTCCCACTTCTTAGCAAGTTTTCCAGCGTTTGGTTCTCTTTGAATTTCAAGAACACCTCGGAAATTTTTTTTATACCGGACTCTCATGTTATACTGCTTCATCAAAGATTTCTGGTATTCTTCCAAATGAATAGTCTCCACATCTTGAATCTCATCTAACAGTTCAAGATATGTTTCTTGGACTGTTTATTTTTTAGGGACTTAGGCCATCTTGCTTCTTAGTGTTGGCACAATAGTTTCAGAGCATCCATTCCATAGAAAAATGATTACGGGAAATTACCAGTGGGTCTCTGCTCAGTTATCCTATAAGCCCATAACATGTTAGGTAGTTCTTTGAACCACACTCTTTTTATATCTTCAAGATTTTTTTCAAGTTGTTAAATATGGTTCGGTTTGTAATCTTCGCTTGGCCATTTGACTGAGAATAACTCCGGGATGAAAATCTACGTTGAATCTCATTATCTCTGTTCAATTACTGTATTTTGAAATTTCTTACCGTTATCCGTGATCAAAGTTCGAGGTAGACCAAATGTAGTGATGATTTGCTTATTCAGGAACATAACCAAGTCTTTTTCGGTAATACTCTTGTACGACTCTGCCTATTCTCACTTAGTGAAGTAGTCCGTCACCAATAGAATGAATCTCACTCCACCGGTTGAAACTAGCAGCAGGCCAACTATGTCCATCTCCCATTGAATAAATGGCCAATGAGTTGCCATTGTTGCTAATCTTCTCCGGGGAGATGAATTTTATTTGTATGTTTATGTAGGAACCATTTTCCTAGTGCAACGGAAACACGTTAGGTACCCGGGATCAAACTCAATTTTTTCTTCCCTTCTCTTCTTATGGCCGAATGTTACCAACTATTTCACTAAATTTTGCTTCTATTTTGAACAAAATTTCAGCCTCGGAACAACGGATCAGATCTGGATTGTTTTGGACCTGAAATCACGCCCATCTCAATGCCCAAATCAACCTCTTTATGCGTGAACTGCCACTGTGTTTAAGGTCTAATTTTTCAGTTAAAAATAGCCAAATACAGTCTTAAAACACCCATAAATATTCCATAATATTTTTGGATAAAAAAAATTCGAACTTAGCATCATTACAGAAGATGATATGCGGTAGTGACCAAAAACTTACTCACTGTCGTGTGATGTATTGAGAATGAGAAGATGATGAGTTTTTGTTCGACACCAAATAATCTTCCGTGATATATCTCGTTACAAACAGAAAATAGAATGGACTACAATCACAAACAAATCTCTAAACTCTTTAGAGATTAAATGTCACACAATTTTTACTTTTTTATTTTTCTTTTGTTCTTACTTTTCCTTTTCTCAACTCTTGAGATAATTCTAAAACAATAAGAGAGTGGCTAGGGTTAGAATGAGATAGCTTAGGCAAAAGAAAATCTTATTTTCTTTATATTCCTAGGGTTTTTTAGTTCCAAAAAAAAAAATATTTCCCCTCTCTATGTCAAAAATTCTGCCAGCCCTAATTCCTTTTGGAAAATTTTTTATAACATGAAATCCTTACTTAATGTAAAAAGATGTTACAAAATAAATGTGTTATTACCTTTAAGAAAGGTGTAAATTCCAAAACCAAAGCAAAGGTTTCAAAAAACTATTTTTGGAAATTCAAAAATTATATCTTTATTAAATTATAATATATAATTTAATAACTTATAATAAACAATTATCTCATAATAATTTATTATAAAAATCATATATTAAAATTAATATATAATTTCAAGTGTGACAAAAAATAATATTATTAATCATATTAATAATATATACATATGTGAGTATATAATTGGACTACTCAATTATATTTAATCTATTACATTATATCGAGCTAGCACGGAGACCAAATAGACCTACGATTTCGAGCTCTAATAATCCCGTAATATTAATTAAACTCTTAATTAAATATTATGAATTATTAACTTCGGGTTATTCCACTAAAAACCTGAAGCTGCACTCTCGTTACCGCAGATAGATAATATAAGTCGAACCATGTCGGTGTCCATCGATATAGTCATTACAAACGCATTGGTCATTCACGAGTATCTCATAATTAGAACCCGGTCATAATATCTGTTATACCCCTCTAATTATTTTTACCTTAAGTACCATTGATTCTATAATGAATGATTTATTCATAACCAATATGAATGTTAATCTTTCTATTCGTAATAGAATGACTCGAGCGCTCTAATCGTTCATGTACCGAATCAACCCTTAAGGAATATACTCATCTACTTCTTGCAAGAATGAGTGAACTCCTTATTTATGTAAAACGTCCCCAGCTACACACCAAACCATATCCCCAAAATACGTAGCTATTGGTCGATATTACTACACCAACCTCACCTTTGTAAATCAAATGACATATCCTGCCATGTATAAGTTCGTAGTACACTCAGGATTCAGATCAATCAATATATGACCATCTGATATATTGAAATGAATTTCTTTATCTAACAGATATTATAATAAACTTATTTCTATCTAGGTCTAGTCTATATGACCACATCATATAAGGTGTCTTCATTATCATGTCTCCACATGGACGATCCTGGACCAAGGTCGCCATATAATTATAGAATGGAGTGCAGCTATAGATGAACCGCAAACAAAGTACCCACTTTGTTTGCTCTCTATGGACTATTTTAGATTACTAACTTCATACTTAAACCCTCTGGTGTATGACACTCATGTTGGACAATTATGACCCATAACATCACTATTTGTAAAAGACATGGTGTTCTTTGTACAAATTAACTATGTGACAAATGAAATTGCTCTTTTATCATTTTGTAATTGGATTACTTAGATATATAAATGATAAAAGTCTATATGATCAGTTCCAGATTAATAAGATATGAGACAGTATTAATCCACGAAAGATTTGATCATTAAATATCCCTAGTCGTAGTATTATCAAGACCGGACATCGATAATGCGGAATAGGCTATATTGCATTTGTGCGCGTTATGGAAGCTTAACGGCATAGTTCTCATTTATTTAAGTATTGGATACTTATGTAAGTGTGATATGAGGTTCTGTTAACCGATGGTATGGGAACAGCTTCGCTCTAGATAGACCCCTCAGAGTCCCATTGGTAGTATGAATATGTGTCTATGGGAATCCGAATCAGGGTAGGTGTATATGGTCTTAACCTGAGACTTGCATCGCTAATACTTGGGACAATCAGTACGTTTTGGTTTTGGTCATCCGGGGCTTTAACAGGTTCTGTGTATGCCTCTTCTAGGTATACTGAGAATCGTAGTGTATTAGGTGTGATGTCAAGATGGAAGTATCACTTTAGTCATATGGAGATGATGATCACGTAAGATACATAACTGGTACTCTTAAATGCTGTAGCTATCGATCGGGATAGTATGACTAGGTCATGATTATCCGATTATAGAGACTAGTTGCTAGTGATCTGATATGTGCTTCGTACGGGGCAGACACAATTCCAGCCCTAGGCCTAACATGTGACATCCGATATTGGATCGTAATACGCAATAAAATGTATACTACGTCTGATACAGATGATATATATTCCATGTTGAATATATTTCTGGAGAATTGGATAGGCACGGTGCTTTTCTAGAAGCCAACCATGTCTTGTAAATCGGTAAGAATGTGGTACCGGGTACGCACATGTTCAGATAGTCCGATGACCGTATTTACTGCCAACATATCCAGGAATCTCTTGGGTCGCTTCCCAAAGATTCACCGATGATATTTGACTCGAACAAAATTAATCTGGGATTAATTATGAGAGAGAAAATTAATCTGGGATTAATTACGGCAAGAATTAATCTGGGACTAATTATAAGAGAAATAATTATTCTGGGATTAATTACGTCGATAATTTATCTGGGATTAAATTCGTCGAGAAGAGAGAACGCGATTAATTTGGAATTAATCGGCAAAGTAAATTTAATTGTGAAATTGGATTTTACTATTTAATTTATTTAATTAGGCTAAAATAATATATTAGATATATTAATTGAAATTAGATTTCAATACAGAATTAAAATTGGATTTTAATTCGTGCGAACGAATTAATTTAGAATTAATTCCCAAGCGACTTTCGTAATAATTTTGCTAGGCATTATTATTTAATTAAATTGGATTTAATTACGTCGCAACGGAAAATTCGTTTAATCGGATTAAATGAACCCAAATCAGAAGCGTGTAGTCTCACCCAACTTGAATTTTGAATTTAAGTGTGGGACCCACCAACTTATATCACTAGTCAATCTAGTTGATGGAAGTGGTTGTGAGCATTTAAAGGATACTTGCTCAACACACTTTGACTTTTGCTTTTTGAAAATCATATACACCTTTTTGGAAAAGTAATTGGTTGGTTGTTGTTTTTGGAAAACAAAACAAAATTCTCTCTCTCCTTATTCTTTCACCATTGCCGAACTCTTCATCCTTGGAGGAGAAATTTTTTCTTTCAATTTGTTCAAAGCTAGCACTTAAAGGAGTCAATTTTAGGTGATAGGGAAACTCACCCTTGAGTTTGGAATGCAAAAGAAAGCTTGGAGCTTCCACACATCCATGAAAAGTTTCGAATCTCAACCGATCAAAGTAAGTAATTTCCGCAACTTGTCTTTGATTTATTCACACACAAATCATCTTAGTGAACTTGTGGCATGTGTAGGACACTAACAATGGTATCTAGAGCCATCCTAAGTTTGATTTGAATTCTAGGGTTTATGGACTTTAATTTGGGATTTTTGCTTGGAGTTTGAAAATGCCTAAATTGATTGTGTGGTTATGTTTATATGATGTTGAATTGGATTTGTGCATTGATGGATTTGTGAAAATTGATTAGATCAAAAATCCCCAAATCCTTTGACATGGCCGAATATACCCTAGGTTGTGCTCATGGTGATTTTTTGAAAATTAGCAATTGGATGTGTTGTTGGCATGAAATGAATGTTAGATGTTGATTTAATTGGATTGAAATCAAATTGCATGATGAATTCTTGTCAAACCTGTGAGCTATAAGCATGTAGAATGAATTGTTTTGCTTCAATTTGTGTTGGACATGAATTTGAATTAAAGAACATGATTAATTGGATTAATTAGTGTTTTAGAAACATTAGATTAGTTGATTAATTATGTTAATTACACTTGAATTGAATTAATATGTAATTTGGAAAAATGTATTAATTTAATTGTTGTAATTGGGCTTAATGGGCTTGGTTGGACCAAGTTTAGTTTTAGACAATTGGGTTGGATCCAATTGGGCCTAAAACCATTTCCATAAAGTCCAAAATATGACATTGGGCCTTTAAAAATTTAATTGGCCTAATGGGCCTAAATTGATTTTTGGCATAGGGTGATTCCTAATTGGGCCTTGGCATCTTGGGTTTGATCCACAATAGCCAAAGCTCATGCCTAAAGAATTAATTAAAAGCCCATTGGACTTTAATTGAATAGTATTGGATACTAATTGGGCCTTTGAGACCCATTAAGATTGGATTTGGAATCCAAGTCGAAAAAGCACTATTAAAAGTGTAATTATTTAATTTGGAATTAAATTAGAATTAATATTGAATACAAATTAAATTGGATTTAAAATTTTAGTTCGATATAATTCAAGAATACGTACTTTGAGTATTTATTCTTAAACGAGTTGGACTCGCGCAAATCAAATCGTTGTTTAAACATTGGATGATCATTAATTCAAAGATTAATTAATTGGATTAGATTGATTGAATAACATGCTATGTGTGAATACATGGATGTATTGTATGAATAATGTATATCAGATGGATATTACAAGGGTGAGGGCAATTTTAGAAATTGTTGTAATAAATTTAGAATTTATTTAAATTGGACCTGCATGTCCAGCCTATTATATCTATTCTCTTTGTATTTCACTTCTCACCAATTCCCCTCAATGCAAAAGAGATTTCTTTAATGCATTATGTAATTGGGTAGAAGTAAGAATAATGCTACCAAGAGAGAGGAAATTGAGAGATTTATTATAGGAATAAATTTGTTATATATCCATCAGCATATCATTATTAATTTATTTCGAGCCTTATTATGCTTTTAGAATGCATGCTTAAGGGTGTATGTGTTGGGTTTGGTGCTCAGAGAGCCAATCTGGACCGTATTTATATCTGATTCATGAATACGAACATCCACTTTTCCATAATATTACTTATTTATGGTTGCACCTCTTGTTTTTATATACGTATTCGATCTAATTACTATTAGATTGAAACTAATGTGGTTTAGTGATATGTATATATTAGACAAATGCCCGATAATATATAATGCAGTACATAGTTACAAAACTATTTTGTAATTGACATTGGGAAGTGTCACTGCTAAATGTATATTATCAAATAGAGTTCCTGGTCAAGATTTACTAACACGGGTCGGTTAGTCAAATCCATTGAGACCAGTACATGTTGTATATCGAGACTTGGTCCGATGGTTTATCCCAATGAACCATGAGTCTGGGAGACTCGTATAGACGTGTAGGTGTTTATAGTGTATAAACACTGAACGACTCACCAAAGATTCTTAATGGATGGTACACCAACGTCAATAAGAATCTTCTCGGGTTGAGTAGCATAGTGGTCCTTCGACTTGAGACACCACTGTGGATGTATGAGACATCCTCCACACTTAGATGGCAGTCACGTCACCGGTCTATTTAGATCAGACCTCCGTCTGTTCGTTGGATGTGGACTGATCCTCAGGATATCTTGTGTGTGTCAAGATAGGATTCGTTAGTTCTGTGTACAGAGCATAGGTAGTCCATATGTGATTAGCAATCAGTTAAATCTATGGCCATAGTATACTTCGGAAATGAGTTCCGAATGTTATTTATAGATTGCTAATAGATACGTCGACGAGATAATACCTATAGAGATTTGACGTTTACATCTATATCTCTGGGATTATCCGGATACCTGTGACGGAGGGATTATACGTATGCAATGACCTCGACCTGTATGATTCAGCTAGTTTATCCGTGGTCGTCATAATTTACGGGTGGGTAAATTATGGACACGAAATTAGATTTTGTGACGGATATACCTGAATCTAGAGAGTCTCACTAATGAAATATACTCGTAGAGCACTAGGGCAACTTTTATGAATAATGGTGATTATTTATAAATCGTTTAAACGTTAAACGAAAGATGCATGCAAACGGGCCAAACCGTCATTTTCTAATTAATGTGTATTTGTATTTAATATATGATATTATTAAATATACATTAATAAATTGTCAAATAAAGGTATTTGACATATATCATTAATATATGTATTTGAGATATTTAAAGTAAATATAATACATATATTTGAGATATTTGTATTTAATTAATTATTTAATATTTAATTGTTAAATAATTAATATAATTAAAATATAAATATCTCACCAAATGATAAAGTTAGGAAATGATTATAAGTGTAAATTGTTGACTTTATACTTAAAGAAAAGGTTGTCAAAATGGTTTTGACTTCTTAAGATATTTATTTTAAATTGTTTGAAATTGAAATATCAATTTCCTTTTCTTTTAAATAAATTCGGCCAACACCCTAATTTAAATATAAGTGTTATATTTTTGAGTTTCTTTTGTTGACTTATGAATTTTCATTAAATGTGTAATGATAAAATTTGCAAGTTGATTAAAGTAACTTTAATTGAAACAAAAAAATATCTAGATATTTTATATACACCTTAAATTTCGGCCAAGGCAATTTTTGGAGGGTATATATATTGTTTTGTTTCACTTTTAGGGTTTAAGGAGTTCATAAGTTACCAAATAAACATAATAGAGTTGAGAGAAAAAGGCTTGGAGGCTAAAGAAGAAAGCTTGGAAAAATCATGTTTTTGTAAGTTTTTCTTTAAAGATTTCAACATAGAAAATGTTTCTAACATCCTTAGCTTCATCTTGTGTTGCTTTGATGTTGTCTCTTCACTTATAGTTTATGTTTTAATTGGTTATGAACTTGGAAGAAAGATGTATGCATGTTTAGTTTCAAAGTGAGCTTGAAATTATTTCATAAGCTCTCTTTGATTTTTAGAAAATCAAAGTTGCCATTCTAGAGTTAGTAAGCCACTCATTGGTGACCTAGAATTGTTCTAGAGTTGTTTCAAAGTGGTGAGGCTTGATTGGTGAAGTATTGAATGAATTAAAGTGTTGGATTTTGTAAGTTTGGTGAAATTGGACAATTTGATGAAATTGAAAAATTAGGGTTCTTTACCCACTCCAAATTTGGGGATTTTCATATATGTGATGTATTATGGTATGAATATGATGCATGTAAAATTTTAGGTTTATTGGATTTGATCTTGGCATGTTTTGAACAAAAGGGACCAAATTGTAATTAATTGGAAATTTTGGGGTGCTCACGGCAATTGCTCAAAAATTGGGGATTTGTGTGAAATCTGATTTTGATGCATTAGATGTGTTGAAAAACATTTTAGAAATGATTTAGAATGATCCAAAATTATGTTTGATAATTTTTGGGCTAAAATAATCAATTTACAAAGTTTTGGGGCAATTCGGTAATTACCAAGAAATTTGATCTCTTGTGTAATTTTTCAGAATTTGATAATTGGATAATTAAATAAATAAGTTTATTTAATTAATCCGAGAAAAAGTTTTGAAATCGAAAAATTTTGATTTTCCCTTATTCCGCTGCGTTACCGATATTCCCCCTTAAAACCCCATCAGTATGATGAGACCTAATCAAAGATAATAAATTGGTTGCCAATTACGCGAAAAACTCTCATAAAATATTAAGTGTTTTTCCTTCCATTGAGTGGTTCTCTCTCAAGATCCAAGATTGACTTTGGTTTGTTGGCCAAAATCAAGATCAATGTCCATCGCGGATGTGTTTGAACCACGAAAGCTTTGTTCTATATCGCATGTCTTGGGCAGTTGTGACTTGTTGGCCAAAGTCAAGGTCACTTCTAGTTCATCGATATGGATTACGAAGCTATCTCACTGTCAATGGGTCCCGCTTAACTGGAATAATTAAGTTTGTTGAGCCAAAACCAAGGCTTAGTTGATTTAGAGGAAAATGTTAGGAAATATATTGGATATATTTGCATATATTGAATATGTGTTTCGGACTTGGAGGTCCACCTACCGGATCTAGGAATTGGATGGGATCCAATTGATCTTAGAGATTACCTAGTTAAGTTTCATACAGCTTGTTGGCCAAAGTCAAGGTTGTGTGTTATTTAACGGGATCTTAGCCCACTAGGAAACTAAGTTTCCCGAGTACTCCACAGAGGGTTAAAGGCTCACCGAAAAATATTGGGAGGCAAGTATTAAATTTGCAATTTCATTTAAATACTTGCCAATACGCACTCTTTTATTTTATTTATCGTTGTTATAAATATATTAGTTGGACTAATATTTAATATTACTTTCTTTGAACAGTTAGACTGTACAAGACACTACTCCACTTGTAGTTGGTCATATAGTTGGACTATAGTAACCATTACATTTTGAGTGTACCCAAAATCGTTGATTGAATAGTTGGACTATTGCAATCGAGATGGCTGGAAAGATTAGCGTAAAGGACATAATCATGGGTGAAAATGTCTTTAAAGGCGTAAATTTTCCAGATTGGGAAATGAATCTTAGGATAATCCTGGGAGTTGAAAAATTACTTTATTGGATAGAGAAACCTCTCGGGCCTGAGCCCGAAGTTGAGCAAATAGTAGAGCATGAGCTTTAGAAGACTCATTGTGACGATAACTTTAGTGCTCAATCCGTTATGCTTGCCGCAATGACTCATTAATTTCGTCGTCAAAACTAAGGATTAGATCCTTATACCATGATGTTGAAATTAAAAGATCTTCATAGATCTAACCTTAGATCTTAGAAGTAAGAATTGCAAAAGAAGCTCTTTCGCTCGCGTATGTCTGAGGTGTTGGACAATTATGACCCATAGCGTCACTATTTGTAAAAGACATCGTGGTTTTTGTACAAATTAACTATGTGACAATGGAAATTGATATTTTATCATTTTGTAATTAGATTACTTGTATATATATAAATGATAAAAGTCCTTATGATTAGTTCCAGATTATAAGATATGAGACAATATCATTCCACAAAGGTTTAATCATTAAATATCACTAGTCATAGTATTATCGAGACTGGACATCGATAATGCGGAATAGACTAGTATTACGCTTGTGTGTGTTATGGAAGCGTAACAGCATAGTTCTCATATATTTAAGTATTGGATGCTTATGCAAGTGTGATAGGAGGTTGTGTTTACCGATGGTACGGAAACAGCTTCGCTCTGGATAGACCCCGCGGAATCCCATTGGTAGTATGACTATGTGTCTATGGGAATCCGCATCAGGGTAGGTGTATTTGGTCTTAACCTGAGACTTGCATCACTATTACTTGCGACAATCAATACGCTTTGGTTTTAGTCGTCCGGGACTTTAACAGGTTCTGTGTATGCCTCTTCTGGGTTTATTGAGAATCGTAGTGTATTGGGTGTGATGTCAAGACGGAAGTATCACTTCAGTCATATGGAGATGATGATCCCGCAGGGATACAGAACTGGTTCTCTATTATGTTGCAACTATCGGGATAATATGACAAGGTCATGATTATCCGATTATAGAGACTAGTTGCTTGTGATCCGATATATGCCTCGTACGGGGGATACACTATTCTAGCCCCAGGCCTTGCATGTGACATCAGATATTGGATTGCAATACGCAATACTATATATACTACGCCTGTTATAGATTATATATTCCTTAAAGAATATTTCTGGAGAATTGGGTAGGCATGACGCTTTGCTAGAAGCCAACTATGTCTCGTAATCCATAAGAACGTGATACGATGTACGCACATGTTCGGATAGTCCGACGACCGGATTTACTGCCAACATATCCAGGGATCTCATAGGCCGCTTCCCGAAGATTCACCGATGATGTATGACTCGAACATAATTAATCTAGGATTAATTATAAGAGAGAGAAAATTAATCTAGGATTAATTGCGGAAAGATTTTATCTGGGATAAAATTCAATTAATAGAGAGAGAATGATTAATTCGGAATTAATCGATAAAATTATATATTCGATATATTAAATGAAATTAGATTTCATAACAGAATTAAAATTGGATTTTAATTCAGGCGAATGAATTAATTCGCGAGCGATTTTAATAGTAATTTTGCTAGGCATAATTATTTAAATTAAATTTGATTTAATTACGTCGTAACGGAAAATTTGTTAATTCAGAATTAACGAACCCGAGCCCGGAATGTGTTTGCGGGCCCACTCGGATTTTGAATTAAAGTGGGGCCCACAAGTCACATCACTTGTCATTCTCATCACTTTTTGGTGATGGAATTTGGTGAGTTGGTGATGACTTACTTTACACTTCAACTTGAAAGGATGAGTGACTTTTACCAAACAAGGATTTGGTATATCAAGATTTGATTTTTGGAAAATCAATTAACACTTCACAAATTTCACTCATCTCATTCTCTCTCTCTCATTCACGGCAAAGTGAAAATTTCCTCTCCCTTTCTTGACTTGGTCAAGAGCTTCAAGAACACAAGGAAGAATTTGTTGCAAATTTTTCTTGTGCTAGCACACTCATAGAATCATACAAAGGTGATAGGGAAACCTTTCCCAAGAGTTTGGAATCCATTCTTCAAAGCTTGGAGCTTGACACTCAACATTGGAGGAGCTTGGAGCAACTTCAAAGGAAGCAAAAATTTTGAACTCTACACATCCATCCAACCGAGTATTGTGAGTATATTTCCGCTATACTTCATTACATATTCACATGATTTTATGCTTTAAATGATCTTGGTTTGTTCATTAGAACCCAACAAGATGGTACATATGTCGAGCACTAGGTGTCACAGATGATTGCTGACATCGAACAGCTAGGTTAGCTGGGCATTACCTACGAGGCCGAGACTTCCATAGATTTGATCTTATAGTCTCTGCCCGAATGCTGGGGCGGGTTCATCATGAATCAAGAGAAAACTCTTGGAGAGTTAATGGCTATGCTCAAGGAGGCAGAGCCAGAGCTTCTAAAAGGGCAAGAAGCGCAAGGCGCATCTTACTTCGACATCCCAAAAGGCTAAGGCTTGGCCGAAGGCTTCTAAGGGTGTGAAGAAAAGGGCAAAGGCAAAATCATCACAGTCTTCTGGGAAGACAAATGACACATCCCAACACGTCTGCCTAAATGTGGCAAACAGGGTCACTGGAAGCGTGACTGCCGTATGGACAAGGCAGACATGAAGGATGTGAAGACGGGCAAAGCTCCGACTTCAGGTATGTTTGTTATAAATATGTCCACTACTAGTTTTAAAAAATTGTATTTTTGATACTGGATGTGGTACATACATATGTACTGATGTGCGGGATCTACTGATTAGCAAGACACTGGCTTCAGATGAGATCGACCTGCGAGTCAGAAATAGGACGAGAGTCGCTGTTTTGGCTGTAGGAACCTAAATTTTGGAACTGCCATTAGGGCATGTACTTAAATTAGGAAACTGTTATAATGTACCTGATTTGATTAGAAATATTATCTCTATATCTGGTTTAACCCGTTGCGGGTATACCTTTATGTTCCAGAACACTGGGTGATTTGTTTATAAAGATGATATTGAGATATACACATTAGATGTGAATAACATTATTTATATTTCGAATATAAATGAATCTCGAACATATAACATGACAAACAAAAGGCTCAAACTGAGTAAATCAGATGAGACTTATTAGTGGCATTATTGGCTGGGACACATTAACAAGACTCGTATATCCACACTTTCGAAGAGTGGATACGTGGACAGATTTGATCCTAATTCAAATGATGTCTACGAATCTTGTTTATTAGGCAAAGTGCCTAAAACGCCTTTTAGCGGTAAGAGTGTACGTGCCACCGAGCTGTTAGCCCTCGTTCATGGTGACGTATGTGGGCCCATGTCTAGCCAGGCTAGAAATGGTTATGATTACTTCGTAACCTTTATGAATGTTGCATCTCGTTATGGTTATGTGTTTCTTATGAAACACAAATTGGAAACTTTTGATAAATTCAAAGAGTTTCGACACGAAGTAGAAAAACAGACGGGCAAAAGTATTAAGACATTACAGTTGGACCGTAGTGGAAAATACTTGAGCAATAAATTTCTCGATTACTTGAAAGAGTATTATATTATTTCACAGTGGACTTCTCCCGGAACACCTCAATTGAGTGGTGTGTCCGAACGGAGAAACCGAACTTTGTTGGACATCGTAAGGCTAATAATGAGTCACACTGAGCTACCAATTTCCTTAACGGGATACGCATTGAACAGTGCAATACTTATTTTGAATAAGGTTTCGTCAAAGTCTATTGGACAGACTCCATATGAAATATGGACAGGAAAGAAACCAGGTTTCTCATTCCTGAAGATTTGGGTATGCTGGGCATATAATTAAACGTTTGGATGGTACCAAACTAGAACCCAAATCGGATAAGTGCCTATTTGTAATTGGTCATCCTAGGGTAACCAAATGATATTACTTATACAACTCACAAGAGAATAAATTTTTGTTGCTCTCCATGCGGTTTTCCTAAAAGGAATTCCTATATGCAGTGGTAAGTGGGAGGAAAGTAGAACTCGATGAAAATCAGAGTGATACTGTTCCTGGCACCGATCCCCTCACGGAAGATGAACAGTTCACCAGGGATGAGACTGTTCCACAATCTTCTAATACACAAGAACTGCGTAGGTCGGAGAGAGTCAGAAAAAAACCTAAGAGGTATGGGTTTCTGATCTCACTTCACGTAGACATTAGTCTTATTGAGGATAATAAACCGGCTACGTATAAGGAAGTGATACGAGGTATTGAATCCATTTATGGCAAAATGCCATAAAGTCTGAAATGGATTCCATGTATACAACCAATCTTGGACACTGGTTGATGTACCAGAAGGCATTGTGCCTATTGGTAGCAAATGGGTCTTCATGGTGAAGATAAACATGGATGGCAACATGCAAACGTACAAAGCTAGGCTTGTAGCGAAAAGGGTATCGTCATCAACATAGTGTCGATTACGACGAAACCTTTTACCAGTTACCATGATTAAATCCATTCGGATAATGCTTGCTAATGCTACATATTTCGATTATGAAATATGGCAGATGGACGTCAAAACCACTTTCCTTAACGGAAACCTTTTGGAGGATGTTTACAACAACCTGACGGTTTTGTGGTACCAAAACATGCAAACAAGGTTTGCAAGTCAAATCGATCCATTTATGGATAGAAGCAAGCATTGCGTTCTTGCAACCAACGTTTTGATGAGATCATAATGGTATATGGTTTCATTCAAAATGATGATAATTCTTGTGTATATAAGAAGGTTAGTGAGAGCGCACTGACAATGAATGTCGTATACGTTGATGATGTATTGCTTCTTAGCAATGACATTCCCATATTTAAATCGGTGAAAGCTTGGCTTTCATTAAAATTCTCCATGAAAACTTGGGAGATGCAACCTTTATTCTGGGAATAAAGATCTACTGGGATAGATCTAAAAGTTTTTGGCACTCTCCGAGAACTCGTACATTGAAAGACATGTACGCAAGCTAGTGTCTCATATGCTTTGAGCATATGGAGTCACAAACAGGCCGATCCAGGTGATGGTCACTGGATGGATGTTAAGAACATCCTTAAGTATCTTAGAGGAACTAATGATGCTTTCTTAATTTATGGAGATGGAGAACTTGAGGTGACTGGATTCACAGTTTCAAGTTTCCAAACCGATAAAGGCGACTGTAAGTCGTATTAAGGGTACTTATTTTGTTTGAACAACGAAATAGTGAGTTGAAAATCTTCTTAGCAAGATATTGTTGCCGATTCAACAAAAGCGGATTATATTGCTGCGGCTGAGGCAGCAAAAGAAGCATTTTGGGTCTACAAAATTCCTAATTAGATTAGGAGTAGTTCTGTTAGCACAGACTAAGGAATTACGATCTCATCTATGATCCAATTATGTACTTCGAACGGTTTCATCTGATTCGTGAGGTCATACATCGTGGCGATGTGATGATCGAATAAATCGCATCAGATAACAACCTTATAAATCCACTGACGAAAGCGATATCTCAGCAAAAGCATGAGCGACCCGTACATAGTTCAGGTATTAGACACTTGAGTGATTGGCTATAGGCCAAGTAGGAGATTGTTGGATAATTATCACCTATAGCATCACTATTTGTAAAAGACATGGTGTTCTTTGTACAAATTAACTATGTGACAAATGAAATTACTTTTTTATCATTTTGTAATTGGATTACTTAGATATATAAATGATAAAAGTCCATATGATCAGTTTCGGATTAATAAGATATGAGAAAGTATTAATCCACGAAAGATTTGATCATTAAATATCCCTAGTCGTAGTATTATTGAGACTGGACATCGATAATGCGGAATAGGCTAGTATTGCACTTGTGCGCGTTATGGAATCTTAACGACATAGTTCTCATATATTTAAGTATTGGATACTTATGCAAGTGTGATAGCAGGTTCTGTTAACCGATGGTACGGGAACAGCTTCGCTCGGGATAGATCCCTCGGAGTCCCATTGGTAGTATGACTATGTGTCTACGGGAATCCAAATCAGGGTAGGTGTATATGGTCTTAACCTGAGACTTGCATCGCTAATACTTGTGACAATCAGTACGCTTTGGTTTTGGTCGTCCGGGGCTTTAACAGGTTCCGTGTACGCCTCTTCTGGGTATACTGAGAATCGTAGTGTATTGGGTGTGATGTCAAGATGGAAGTATCACTTCAGTCATATGGAGATGATGATCACGTAGGATACAAAACTGGTACTCTTAAATGCTGCAGCTATTAGGATAGTATGACTAGGTCATGATTATCCGATTATAGAGACTAGTTGCTAGTGATCTGAAATGTGCTTCGTATGGGGCAGACACAATTCCAGCCCTAGGCCTAGCATGTGACATTCGATACTGGATCGTAATACGCAATACAATGTATATTACGCCTGATACAGATTATATATATTCCTTGTTGAATATATTTCTGGAGAATTGGATAGGCACAGTGCTTTGCTAGAAGCCAACCATGTCTTGTAAATCGGTAAGAACGTGGTACCGGGTACGAACGTGTTCGGATAGTCCGATGATCGTATTTACTGCCAACATATCCAAGAATCTCTTGGGTCGCTTCCCAAAGATTCACCGATGACATTTGACTCGAACAGAATTAATCTGGGATTAATTATTAGAGAGAAATTAATCTGGGATTAATTACGGCAAGAATTAATATGGGATTAATTATAAGAGAAATAATTAATCTGGGATTAATTGCTTCGAGAATTTATCTGGGATTAAATTCATCGAGAAGAGAAAACACAATTAATTTGGAATTAATCAGCAAAGTAAATTTAATTGTGAAATTGGATTTTACTATTTATTTTATTTAATTGGGCTAAAATAATATATTAGTTATATTAATTGAAATTTGATTTCAATGCGGAATTAAAATTGGATTTTAATTCGTACGAACGAATTAATTTAGAATTAATTCCCAAGCGACTTTCGTAATAATTTTGCTAGGCATTATTATTTAATTAAATTGGATTTAATTACGTCGCAATGGAAAATTCGTTTAATCGGATTAAATGAACCTGAGCCCGAAGTGTGTAGTCTCACCCAACTTGAATTTTGAATTTAAGTGTGTGACCCACCAACTTACATCACTAGTCAATCTAGTTGATGGAAGTAGTTGTGATCATTTAAAGGATACTTGCTCACACTTTGACTTTTGCTTTTTGAAAAACATATACACCTTTTTGGAAAAGTAATTGGTTGGTTGTTGTTTTTGGAAAACAAAACAAAATTCTCTCTCTCCATATTATTTCACCATTGCCGAACTCTTCATCTTTGGAGGAGACAATTTTTCTTTCAATTTGTTCAAAGCTAGCACTTAAAAGAGTCAATTTTAGGTGATAGGGAAACTCACCCTTGAGTTTGGAATGCAAAAGAAAGCTTGGAGCTTCCACACATCCATGAAAAGTTTCGGATCTCAACCGATCAAAGTAAGTAATTTCCGTAACTTGTCTTTGATTTATTCACACATAAATCATCTTAGTGATCTTGTGGCATGTGTAGGACACTAACAACTCATACACTAAGTCTGAAAGCACATAAGTAATTTAGGGTAAACAAGATAATTTACAATATACAATATTAAACAAACACTTTGATAAATGAATAATGCATCTTTTTATTTCATAAAATATAATTCTGTTTGCATTACATGAAGCTCTATGGCATATATTCCAATATTTTCTGACACTTCTTGTACTTTTTGGCAAACCTTTATGCCTCGTTCTGAAGGGTAGGCCAGTAATATCAAGCCCGAAGTACCTTATGTTGTGGTCCCCGTCCTTCAGAATGATTTCCTTCTAACCTTCATGGATTTTCGACAACACCTTTCATGCTTGCTGTTCAGTTAAGCACTTGAGAAGTGACCCGGAATAAGATATTCGGTACAATTCCCTATTTACCAAGTAGTCTCTTGGATTTATGCTATATCTGGAAAGATTCATTCTTGTTATCTAGAAGTATCTGACTCTATAAATAAGTAATATACTGGTTCATCCAGGAGTTATTCGAACTCACCCTACAACTTCTAGCTCTTGTTGTGAAATTGTAGGTTCATGCAAAGCTGTGATGCAAGTTTCTCTCCATAATGTCCTCACGACACCAGAGGCCAATGTTGCCAAGTGGTCTGCCTCCGAGTTCTCCACTCGGGGGATCTGTCTAATCTAAAAACTTTCAAAAGATGTAGCCAACTATTTTTCCATACTCAAATAATTCTCCATCCGACTTTCCTTGGTCAAAAAGTCCCCATGCCATTGTGATACTACCCAAGTCGAATCACTGCAAACATCTATCCTTTTTACACATAGGCTTTTTGCAAGCCTAGTTTCTACTATCAAGGCTTCATATTCTACTTCGTTGTTGGTTGTTAGGAACAATAACCGAATGACCTCTTCTATCACTTAGCCCTCTGAGCTAACCAATTACAAGCCAATTCTAACTCCGGACTGATTGTTTGACCTATCAACATACAGCTTATATACATCATTTTTCAACCTGGTCAAGTGAAGAGTTTCATCCTCTAAAGTTAGCTTACACTCAAGAAGGAAATCTGCTAACACCTGACCCTTCCTAGCAGTTCGGGGTTTGTACTCGATTGCATAAGTGGACAACTTCATTGTCATCTTCCCAACTCGCTCCATTACATCCGACTTATTGATGATAGATCACAGTGTATAAGAAGTCATTACCACGATCTTATGAATCTCAAAGTAATACCAGAATTTCTCATTTGCATGGTGAAGGGCTAAAACCAATTTTTTCATTGCGGTTTAATGAGTTTCTGCAACGATTAATGTTCGACTAGCAAAAAATAGTGGCTTTTGCCTTTTTTCTTCTTCTTTCAACAATACAACACTGATAGAGTAATGTGACATTGCCAAATACAAAAATAAATCTTCATGTTCCTTTGGTGCAAACAAAATATGAGGTTGCAAAATAACGTTTCAACTATTCTAGGACTTACAATTGCTCCGGCCCTCATAATGTTCCATTCTTAGATCAAATGACTTTAAAGAACTCCCAATATTTATCCGACATCCTGGAAGTGAATCTGCATTCAGTAAGCATTTGGGCTTCCTCTTCATCTTTGGGGAGGTGATTTCCAGTCAAACTTTGACTTGGGCTAGATTCACTTCAATCCATCTCTGTCTCACTACATGCCCTAAGAAGTTCTTAGATGAATCTCTGAAGTCACATTTGTTGGGATTAAGTCTTAGCTTATGCTTATAAATCACTTCAAATGACTTAGCCAGGTCGGTAATATGGTCACGAGCTTGTAGAGTCTTCACCACAGTGTCATCAATGTAACATTCAACTGTCTTCTTAATCAAATCCTGGAAAATGGTGTTAACTATCCTCTAGTAAGTGGATCTGGAATTCTTCAATCCGAAAGCATGACTTTATAATAGTATAGACCTCGAGGTATAACGAAAGTTGTATTTTCTTGATCATATGGGTGAAGTGGTATCTGATTATACCCACTGGATATGTACAAAAAATTCAACCTCTCATACTTTGTAGTCGTATCTATAAGCTGATTAATCTTCGAAAGTGGATATGGATCATTTGGGCATGCTTTGTTCAAATATGTGTAATCAACACACATTATCCACTTCCCATTCTTCTTTTGAACCACTACCATATTGGAGACCCATTACAGATATCTTGCTTCCTTTATAAAGCCAACCTTAAATAACCTATTGACATTTTCGGAGATAATCTGACTACTCTCCAAAGAAAACCTTCTATGCTTCTGTATAACAGGCTTAGTCTCATTTCTAACAGCTAGTCTATGGTAAGCTAAATTTGGATCTATGCCTGACATATCTTCATACGTCCAGGTAAAAATATATGCATTCTCCAGGAGAAACTTCATCAGCTTTTCTTTCTCCATCTCTACCAATTCTGATCTGATGTGCACGTTTTGTCAAGGCAAGCCGGATCCAATAGTCTGGACTCAAATGCTTCGATCATCGGAGCTTTGTATTCATTATCATCTGCAAACCATTTCGGGGTTGGATTCTATAATTACTATTTGGCCCTTTTTTGGGGGTTCTCCTATTCCAGAATACTTTTGCCCTTATCTCTGTCTATATTATATACATGGCAAACGATTAAGGTACATCAATGTCTGACTATCTGTTGATCTCTTTTTATATCAAATGTCCTACTTTTGTCTAAGTTGACGCATCTTACCACCTGATGTAGTGTGAAAGGGATAGCTTTCATGCTGTGAATCCACTGTTTCCCTACTATGTAATGTACGTCGAAAATGCATCAACCACTAAAAAGTCTAAATAGAATGTCTTCTCACTTGCAGTCATGGGTAAAAAAATTATGCATATTATATTAAGCCTTGTTCCCTCAAAGGCAATGAGAGGTGCATGACAATGAATCAAATCTTATTACTTTAGCTTCATCTTCCTGAATGTATCCCCAAAAATAATATCAGCACCGCTTCCACAATTGACTAAATATGGTGTATTTTTGTGTTGCTAATCATAAGGGAAAAAATAATGGGTCTATTTGAGGAAAGTCCATATCGGCTAAGTCCTTTATTGTGAATATGATTGGGGCCCGATCTTCACTAACAACCATATTGGTGGCTCTCGAAGCCTCTTCCACTTTGGACTTCTTCGCTTGATAGGCTTTTCTGTGTTGTGCCCTTCAAGGCTCTCAAAACTCACTATCCATTGGCCTCCCACGAATTGTGTAGACATACCCCAGCTCAATCTTCATCTCTAAAAATTGGGAAGCCACATCATCCACCACGAGTCTTCTCTGATAGCTTATCATTGTAATCTCTACCAGAAGACATTCATCTTATATCGTACTCGGTCCTAACTTCTAGGTCTGCACTTGGACATTGCCTGGTCTCTACGCGCGACTTGTGTAATGTATGTCTGATTAATTTTGATGATTCTGGTTTTGGAGATTTCAGATTTCAGAAAGATTTATTTCTGTATATGTGTATAGGCCAAATTTGGGCCAAGGGCATTCCCGACATTTCACTTTAGGACCTATGTCAGATACAACCCAAATCCTTCCACCAAACAGTACCCAAACAAGACTTGGGCCAATGACCCAATTACCTTATCAGGCCCTTACACAAAGAGAGGCCAACCTCTTGATTTGCCAACCACCTAAACTGAAAGAAAAGGTATTCTGCGTGATTTATGTGACTAAACCGTTACAGCACCCAAAACATCTATCATTTAATACATTAATGAGACCTACATTTGATAGCCTATAAAAAGAGCCATAATTCAGAAGAAGTGAGGCAGGGAAGTATTACAACCCTAAGCTTAACCATTCTCACCATAACCTTCTGAACCTCCGACCCACCGCCCTCACGGCAGTCCACGGGGATTAAGGTAGTCTCTGACCTTGCTTCTCCTCCTACTGTATTTATAACTCATTCCCATTACTGACTTGAGCGTCGGAGTGCCTACGGCACCCACCACACCGGTGGGCAGTACTCCCGCTCACTCTACCTTTGTCTTGCAAGATCGCTAGTGCCCCCAACCTACGAATTCTTGATTGTGGACCTCGGACGAAAATCAACGTCCATAATTTAGCGCCCACTGTGGGGCCTAAGCGATTTATAGCAAACGAAGATCTCTCAGTCTACGATCCCTTCAACACGACTACTCATGGCTTCTGGCAGAGAGCAGAGATCAGATATTGTGGCCACGTAGTTGCCCATACTCCAAGAACGATTGCGTGTCTTAGAAGAAGATAACCTAGCCATGCGAAGCTCCAACACAACTCTCCAAAAGTAATTGGAGCAAATCTCTTCAACTCCCAACAATGTGTACTCCAGACCATCCCAGCAATCCTACAATCCCAACCAATCTCTTGGGGGTATTCAACAATGTGACAAAAGACAATCCGCCATCAGACAACCATCCACCAAGTCAATAAAGAAATCAACATATCTCCCCAACCGACCAAGCACGGCAAGTTGCCTCCACCATGCGTAAGGAAATGCAGAAGTTCAAAGATGCAATTCTCTTCAGCCTACCTGGTGTCAGACTATTAGTGAGAAAAAAAAAGCCGAGCCAACACGATCTCGGATACTCCCTTTTTAAGATCCATTACTTCCATTGAACTCCCACAAAAGTTCAGCCCACCAGATATGAAGCTGTATGATGGATCCACAGACCCAGACGAACATATTGTCTATTATAAATACAAAATGATGTCTACAGGTGTGGCTTCACACCAAAGGAAAGATGGAATGTGCAGAGGGTTTGAAGAAACATTGGCAGGCCCAACCCTCACTTGGTTCATCAATCTACCATATCGATCCATTGGGTCTTACCAACAGCTGGCAGACAAGTTTTTGATGCACATTGCAAGCTCTTGTAAGCTCGAGAAAACTACAGACGACCTCAATAAAATCCAGCAACGAAAAGGAGAATCCTTACGAAGCTATGTGGCACCTTTCAACAAAGAAAGAATATCCATTTCGGATCTCCATCAGCCTACCGCGGTTGAAGCCTTTAGGAATGGTCTACTCGCAGATTATGGGCTTTATAAGAAGCTGACCAAGTTTCAATGCTACACTATGGATCAAACCATGGCTCGAGCCCAAATCGAGATCATGTGGGAGAAGGATAAGGGAAACAAGAAGAGATAAAGTTCCACCAGCCATCACAATGAGAGAACCTCAAATCCTCCCAAGTGACCTAATAAATGATGTGCTAGCAACATATCTCAATAAGGTATCACTTGATGTTATTAGACCAAAGAAAATGGGGCCAGAGGCTACCCATTGTCGCATTGGGGACGTCATAGCTTCCCAAACAAATATTCATTGGAACTTTAGAAAAATTATCCTTCACAAAACCCCAGCTTAGATAGAAACCCATTTGCTCCAATCGACCTATATTGACCAACACATGGCCCAATCGACATACTTCTCTCACTCGAGAAGAGAATACCCTAATAATCCTCCAGTATACCCAATCGACCAAGAAGTATTCACTAGGAATGTTATATGCTCCAGACTACATGGAAAGATTATCATATTCTCCATACGACAAGGTGGATGGCCATCAACTCCATAGAAGAATTGCCATCTCCTTCATACTACTTGGAAAGATTGTTATCCCATCCATACAACATGAATGAATTGCCATCTCTTCCATACTATATGGAAAGATTGTCATACTCTCCATACGATAAGGTGGATGGCAATCAAATCCAGACTATATGGAATGATTGTCATCTCTTTCAGACGATATGAAAAGATAGTCATATTCTCCATATGACAATGTGGATTGCCAACAACTCCAAACTACGTGAAATGATTGTTATCTCCTCCATATGACAGGGAATGATTGTCATATTCTCCACACTACATGGATGGATTGCCATCAACTCAAGACTCCATTCGACCATAGCCCCCAATGACCTTCATCAGTTTCAGTTGACTGTAGTCTCATTGATCTTTATCAGGTCTTATATAGTGAATACCACCATGGACTTTAATCAGGTCTAGTAGAATGAAGATCCTCATGGACCTTCATAAGTTCCAGTCGACATAAGACTCATAGACCTTCATAAGATCCAGTCGACCGTTGTCTCATGGACCATTATGAGGTCTTGTAGAATGGGGAGTGAAGACTCTCATGGATCTTTATCAAGTCCAGTCGACCTCTATCAGGTCTTGTAGAATGAGGAGTGGAGACTCTCTTGGACCTTCATCGGGTCCAGTCGATCGTAGTCTCATGGGTCTTCATCAGGTCTAGTCGACCTCTATCAAGTCTTGTAGAATGAGGAGTGGAGACCCTCTTGGACCTTCATCGGGTCCAGTCGACCATAGTCTCATGGGTCTTTATCATGTCCAGTCAACCATAGTCTCTTAAGTCTTTTATCAAGTCTTGTAGAGTGGAGACTCTCATGGACCTTCATCAGGTTCATTCGACCATAATCTCCCAGACCTTTATAAAGTCTTGTAGAGTAGAGACTCTCTTGGACCTCCATTAGGTCCAGTTGACCATAGTCTCCCAGACCTTCATAAGGTCTTATAGAGTGGGACTCTCATGGACCTTCATCAGGTTCATTCGACCGTAGTCTCATATGCCTTCATAAGGTCTTGTAGAGTGGAGACTCTCATAGACCTTCATCAGGTTCATTCGACCGCAGTCTCACGGACCTTCATCAGGTCTAGTAGAATGAAGAATTTCATGGACCTTCATTGGGTTCATTCAACCATAGTCTCATAGGTCTTCATCATTTGCAGTCAACCATAGTCTCTAAAGACTTTTATCAGATTTTGAAGAGTGAAGGATGAAGATCATCATGAACCTTCATTAGGTCCAGTCGACCGTAGCCTCCTGGACCTTCATCAGCTCCAGTCGACCGTACTCTCATTGACTTTCATCAAGTTCATTCGACAGTAGTCTCATATGCCTTCATAAGGTCTTGTAGAGTGGAGACGCTCATAGACCTTCATCAGGTTCATTCGACCATAGTCTTACGGACCTTCATCAGGTCTAGTAGAATGAAGAATTTTACGGACCTTCATTGGGTTCATTCGACCGTATTCTCATTAGTCTTCATCAGGTCCAGTTGACCTCTATCAAGTTTTGTAGAATGAGGAGTGGAGACCCTATTGGACCTTCATCGGGTCCAGTTGACCATAGTCTCATGGGTATTCTTCATGTCCAGTAAACCATAGTCTCTTAAGACTTTTATCAGGTCTTGTAGATTGGAGACTACAAGACCTTCATAAGGTATTATAGAGTGGAGACTCTCATGGACCTTCATCAGGTTCATTCGATAATAGTCTCATATGCCTTCATAAGGTCTTGTAGAGTGGAGACACTCATGGACCTTCATCAGGTTCATTCGACCGTAGTCTTACGGACCTTCATCAGGTCTAGTAGAATGAAGAATTTCACGGACCTTCATTAGGTTCATTCGACCGTAGTCTTATTGGTCTTCATTAGGTCCAGTTGACCTCTATCAAGTTTTGTAGAATGAGGAGTGAAGACCCTCTTGGACCTTTATCGGGTCCAGTTGACCATAGTCTCATGGGTCTTCTTCATGTCCAGTAAACCATAGTCACTTAAGACTTTTATCAGGTCTTGTAGATTAGAGACTACAAGACCTTCATAAGGTCTTGTAGAGTGGAGACTCTCATGGACCTTCATCAGGTTCATTTGACAGTAGTCTCATATGTCTTCAAAAGGACTTGTAGAGTAGAGACACTCATGGACCTTCATCGGGTTCATTCGACTATAGTCTTACGGACCTTCATCAGGTCTAGTAGAATGAAGAATTTCACGGACCTTCATTGGGTTCATTCGACCGTAGTCTCATGGGTCTTCATCAGGTCTAGTTGACCTCTATCAAGTCTTGTAGAATGAGGAGTGGAGACCCTCTTAGACCTTCATCGGATCCAATTGATCGTAGTCTTATGGGTCTTCTTCATGTCTAGTCAACCATAGTCTCTTTAGACTTTTATCAGGTCTTGTAGATTGGAGACTCTTATGAACCTTCATCAGATTTATCCGACCATAGTCTCCCAGACCTTCATAAAGTTTTATAGAGTAGAGACTCTCTAAGACCTTTATCAGGTCCAATCGACCATAGTCTCCCAGACCTTCATAAGGTCCAGTAGAGTGGAGAATCTCATGAAGCTTCATCAGGTTCATTCGACAGTAGTCTCATATGCCTTCATAAGATCTTGTAGAGTGGGGACTCTCATGGACCTTCATAAGGTTTATTCGACCGTAGTCTCACGGACCTTCATCAGGTCTAGTAGAATGAAGAATTTCATAGACCTTCATTGGGTTCATTCCACCATAGTCTCATGGGTCTTCATCTTGTCCAGTCAACCATAGTCTCTTAAGACTTTTATCAGGTCTTGAAGAGTGAAAGACGAAGATTATCATGGACCTTCATTAGGTCCAGTCGACCGTAGCCTCTTGGACCTTCATTAGCTTCATTCGACTGTACTCTCATGGACCTTCATCATGTCCAGTCGACCGTAGTCACATATACCTACATCTGGTATAATGGAATGAAGACTTTCTTGGACCTTCATCAGGTCCAATCGACTGTAGACTCCCGCGTACCTCCATCAGGATCAGGTGGAGTGCAGACTCTCATGTACCTTCGTCAGGTATAGTGGAATAAAGACTTTCTTAGACCTTCATCAGGAAAAATTGACTGTAGACTCCCGCGTACCTCCATCAGGTCAGGTTGAGTGTAGAATCTCATGTACCTTCATCAGGTATAGTGGAATGAATACTTTCTTGGACCTTCATCAGGTCCAATCAACTGTAGACTATCGTGTACCTCCATCAGGTCAGGTGGAGTGTAGACTCCCATGTACCTTTATTAGGTATAGTGAAATGAAGACTTTTAGGTATAGTGAAATTAAGACTTTCTTGGACCTTGATCAGGTCCAGTTGACTGTAGGCTCCCGCGTACGTCCATCAGGTCAGGTGGAATATAGACTCACATGTATCTTCATCAGGTATAGTGGAGTGAATACTCCATTGAACCTTCATCAGGTCCAGTCGACTGTAGACTCCATTGGACCTTCATCAAGTCCAGTCAACCGTTGTCTCTGTAACTTTATGAGGTCTTGTAGAGTGAGGAGTGAAGACCCTTATGGACCTTTATCAGATCCATTAAACTGTAGTCTCATGGATCTTTATCATGTCTTGTAGAGTGAAGGATGAAGATCATCATGGATCTTTATGAACCTTCATTAGGTCCAGTCGACCATAGCCTCATTGACCTTCATCAGCTTCAATCGATCATAGTCTCATAGACGTTCATCAGATCCATTGAACCTTCATCAGGTCTAGAGAACTGTAGTCTCCCATGGACTTTCATCAAGTCCGGTGGAGTGAAGACTCCATTGAACCTTTATTAGATCCAGTTGACCGTAGCCTCATGGATATTCATTAGGTCCAGTCGACCTAAGACTCATGGACCTTCATCAGGTCCAGTCGACCGTAGACTCCCTCCGACTTTCATCAAGTCTAATAGAATGAGGAAAATTATGGACCTTCATCAGGTCTAGGCTTTATGAGATCCGGTAGACTGAAGACAATCTGAAAAGAAAGAGTTATGATAACTTGGGGGAATAACATTCCTTAAAAATCAGCAATGGTATATGACATATATGAAGACTTAGACATTCATCTGGTCCAGACGACATGAAGACTCCCTCTGGTGCCTTTTCAGGACCACTCGGCTGGAGTATGTTGATAAGTGCATGAAAATGTACTTTGAAACATCACTTATTCGGGTTTATTGTTCAGTATCTAATTATATATTTCATATTTTATTACATATTTTATTATCATTATGTTAATTTTGAAAGTATTTATTATTTAACTTAATATTAGTAATTTTTCTCTTATTATTGGTAGGATTTAGAGAGAAAGCAAAGTGGGCCATGCAAGAGATGAGTTGCGAACGTTGATTAAAGAAAAGACGGCATGCAACGTGAAGAACCCTACATGCGCATGCAACAAAAACCTTAAGTGAAGAGAAATGTGTGGCACTAAATAATAAAGAGAGTGGCTGCGTGAATAGAGTTACATGGCTTCTTTAGTTTGACTTATGCGCATGTATTATAAAGGAGTTTTTGAGTGCATCACAAAAGAAAGAAACCCTAGGAGGATAGACTGCCATATAATAAACCCTAAACAACAGAGAAAGACACGTGCACATATTAGGTAAAATAAACAAAGAGAAATCTAAGGAAGGCGGCGGTATTATATAAACAACAAGAGAGAGAAGAATTAACGGGGGTGCGCAGGCTGCGCAAAACGAATAAAAAAAATCAGAAGCTGCCGAAAGAAGCAGCAGCCCCAAGCCGAGAGTAACAATAGAAGAAATCAGAGCGCATAAATAGGGACGCGGAGCCGTGATAATTCAGAACAATATGTCTCTCCAATTCGAGGCTATCTTTATTTCTTTTATGGGGAACTAATCCCCTAGGCAAAACTAGGGATGAACTATTGTGTTCGCTTTTATTATTTATGTTTTTGATTCCTAAGAGTACCTTTTAATCGTTTAATAAAATTGATGTTTATTATTTTCTATTATTTTTCGAGTTATTAATCCATAAATTGTGTTTTATCAAATCCCATATAGATCCATTCATGTTTCTTCTATGTGTGATTTACGAATTCAACTGTGACTGGTAAAGTTATTTTGCGTGTTAGTCTTCTGCTGCAGTATTGCCTGAGGGTATATTGTCGACGTTAGATAACTCGTAACGATGATTTTTGTGTGCTATTAACATAGAGAAAATATTCATTAATTATCTTAGAATTTAACATGAGTAGAATTGAATATATTCCGGTTGTTGGTTTGGGATGTGAAACCCTCAACTGAGTAATAATAGGAATTAATAACTAAAAATAGAAGTTTAATGCAAGAGGGATTCCCGACGCTTTGCTATTTATCTCTGATGTTATCTTTTATTATCTTTTCATTATTTTATTTATCTTTACTTTAATTACCAATTCTATCGTTTCGTTTAATTAAATTATCGTTAACGTTTTTGTTTAAGTAAATTAGTTCATGTAACCATCTCTCTGAGGAATCGACACCCCAGCTATACTGCGATAACCGCAAGTTATTTTTGGGCGTAATCAAAATTTGGCGCCGTTGCCGGGGAGACGGTTTACAAGCAAAATGAGCAGGTTTGCTTAGTCAACAACGAAGCGGTAACTTCGTTCCATTTTTTTATTTTAGTTACTATTTGCTTATTTAGTTTATTTAATTTTTGTTTAGATTTTTTTAATTAGTTCTTTTTATTTTTGTTTCTAGTAATTTTATTTTAGTATTCATTTTAGTTATTTTATTTCTGTTTTAGTTTTAGTTAAATTTTAATTTTTAGTTTATTCATTTTATTAATTTATATACTTTTTTTTTCTTGTTTCCCGTATTATTTGAGCTTCAATTACATGTCTAGACGTAGGGATATATTTGGTAGATTTGTTAGGGCTAACGAAGAAAGCTCAGACTCTGAGAACATATTTGAAAATCCTTTCTCCACATCATTCGCGTCTAGCGCACATAATATGAGTAAATACGAGAGACCACCCAGGAGGACTCTTGAAGAGTACCTCCACCCAACTCGCACAGCTACACCTTCGTGCATTATGTTTCCTCCTAATGCACCACACATAGACTTTAGGCCTGGAATGATACAGTATCTTCCAACTTTTCACGGTTTAGAGAGCGAGAATCCTTACGTGCACATTAGGGAATTTGAAGAGGTAGTAGCAACCTTCCATGACCGGTTTGGAACCACTGACATAATTAGACTTAAGTTCTTTCCCTTGGCCCTTAAAGATAGAGCTAAGAGCTGGTTGTATTATTTACGACCTAGGTGTTGGAGATTCTAAGCATCCCAAGATCAATAATCAAGCATGAAACATAAGTGAATACATTCGAGGAAGTCGCGGAATACTTACATCGAGCGGTTGAGTGACGCGAGAGGCAACAAAAAATTCTTTTCTGCCCTTGGACTGCTCACGGCAGTGAGCACTGTCACGGCTCACTGTTTCGGCCATTGGAGGTCTTCGTCAAGCTCCAAGCTTCGTCGAACGATTCCCGGCTCATGGGTGGACTTCCTTATCACCTTCGCATGATCCCGGAGTGTGCTAGCACTCTTGATTTTGCCAGAAAATCGCACTTTAGCTTCCCTATTTCTTCATGAAACTCGGTAGTTCACTGCCAAAAAACAGAAGAAAGAATGCCCTCCAAGGGCGTGAGAGAGGGAGTGAATTTGGAGGAGAGAGAGATAAAATGTGTTAATTGAATTTTGGTATTTAATTTCACAAACTTATACCAAACTTTTGGCTTTTAAAAAGTCAAACTTTTAAAGCTTTAAATGCCAACCACACACATCACTCAATCACATCAATCACAAGTTGTCAAGTCACATCACTCAAAGTGACAAGTGATTTGACGCTTGATGCGACTAGCGATTTGACGCTTGATTTGATATGCCGCACTCGAATTCGAAATGCGAATGCGCTCGCAAATAATCTCGGGCTCGGGTTCGCTAATTCCAAATTAACGAATTTTTCGTTGCGACGCAATTAAATAATTACGCCTAGTGAAGTCACTATTCACGTCACTAACGAATTAATTCTAAATTAATTCGTTCGCCCGAATTAAAATCTAATTTTAATTCCGCGTCGAAATCCAATTTCGTTTAATATATCAAATATATTTATTTATCGATTAATTCCAAATTAATCGTTATCTCTCTTTAAATGATATTTTATCCCAGATAAAATATCTCCGCAATTAATCCCAGATTAATTTTCTCTCTCATCTTATTAATCCCAGATTAATTAAAAGTGCGAGTCATACGTCATCGGTGAATCTTTTGGAAGCGACCCATGAGATCCCCATTTATGTTGGCAGTAAATTCGGTCGTCAGACTATCCGAACACGTAAGTACCAAATACTACGTTTGTACCGATTTACAAGATAAGGTTGGCTTCTAGCAAAGCACCATGCCTACCCAATTCTCCGGAAATATCCTTATAGGAATAAAGGATCTATATCAGGCGTAGTATACGTAGTATTGCGTATTTCTGTCCAGTATCGGATGATCACATGCAAGGCCTGAGGCTGGTACAATGTCTCCCCCGTACGAAGCATATATCGGATAACGAGTAACTAGTCTTTTTAAAATCGGATAATCACTACCAAGTCATATTATCTCGACGGTTGCAACCTTTTTAGAGAGTCAGTTCTATATCCATAGATAATCACTTCCGTCTTGACATCACACCCAACACACTAAGATTCTCAATATACCCAGCATTGGCGTACACAGAACCTGTTAAAGCCCTGGACGACCGCAGCCAAAGTGTATTGATTATCGCAAGTATTAGCAGTGCAAGTCTCAAGTTAAGACCAAATACACCTACCCTGATTTCGGACTTCCATAGACACATAGTCATATTACCAATGGAATTCCCAGGGGGTCTTATCTAGAGCGAAGCTGTTTCCCGTACCATCGATGAAACACAATCTCCTATTACACTTGCATGAGTATCCTATACCCAAATATATGAGAACTATGTCGTTGTGCCCTCACAACGCGAACAAGTGTAATACTAGTCTTTTACGCATTCATCGATGTCCAATCTCGAAAATGCTCTGACTAGGGATATTTAATGATTTATCCTTCGTGGACTGATACTGTCTCATATCATTCTTAATCCAGGAACAAATCATAGGGACCTCCTATCATTTATATATCTAGGTGATCTAATCACAAATGATAAGAGTGCAATCTCATTTGTCACATAGTTAATTTGTACAACAACACCATGATCTGTATAAATAGTGACGCTATGGGTCATAATTACCCAACAATCTCCCACTTGGCCTATAGCCAGTCACTCGAGTGTCTTACACCCCGAACTATGTACGGTTGGCTCAAATTGATGAGAAATGCTTTCGTCAGTGGATTTGCATGATTATCGTCTGATGCGATTTATACGATCATCACATCGCCACGACGTATGATCCGAACGAATCAGATGAATATCGAAGTATGTATCTGGATCATTGATGAGACCATTAATTCTTTAGCCTGTGCTGACGCCTAGCTCAGCTGCTAACAGAATTATATCTAATCTAGTTAGATTTATTTATCGACCCAGAAGGCTTCTATTACCGCCTCAGTTGCAGCAATAACTCACATTTGTTGTTTATACGGTAACAATATCTTGCTTGGAAGATTTCCAACTCACTATTCCGTTATTCAAACTGTATAGTACCGTTTGCGAGTTTTAGTCGTCTTTATCGGTTTAGGAAACTTGCAACAGTGATCACAGTCACTTCAAGTTCTCCATCTCCATAGTTTAAGATAGCATCCTTAGTTTTCTAAGATACTAAGTATGTTCTTAACTTCAATCCAGTGATTATCACTCGGATTGGCCTGTTTGTGAATCCATATGCTCAAAGCGTATGAGATACCAGGTCACGTACATTTTTCAATATACGATTTCTCGGAGAGTTTTAACAACTTTAAATATTTCCTAGAAGTTCTTTATTCCTAGAATAAAGGTTGTTTCTCCCAAGAATTCCACGGAGAATTATCTCGAAAGCCAAGCTTTCACCGATTTTTATTTTGGGAATATCATTTCCAAGAAATGACATATTATCATTATTTTATAGGACAGCCACTGTCAGTGCGCTCCTACTAAACCTCTTATATACACAAGAATCATTTCATTTTTGAATTAAATCATAAACTATTATGATTACATCAAAACGACAATTCCAAGAACATATGCTTGCTTCAATCCAAACATGGATCGAATAACCCGCAAACCTTGTTTGCTAGTTATGGTATGAAAAAATCGACAGGATGTTGTAAACATCCTCCCAAAAGGTTTCCTTTTCAGGAAAGTGATTTTCCCGTAAAGCTGACATATTTCACACATGAAACATGCAGCTTTAGCAAGCATTATCCAAATGGATTTACCGTGGCAACAGGTAAAAGGCTGAATTGAAATCAACACAATGTTGATAACGATACCTTTCCGCTAAAAGCCTAGCTTTATACGTTGGTATGTTGCCATCCATGTATGTCTTCCTTGAAGACTTATATAGTACCAATAGGCACAATGCCTTGCGGTACGTCAACTAGTGTCCAAACATAGTTGATATACATAGAATCCATTTCGGACTTATGACACTTTGTCATAATAGGGAGTCGATACCTTGTATCGCTTCCTCATACGTAGTCAGTTGGTATACCTCAATAAGATAGACATCTTTATAAGGTGAGATCAGAAACCCATACCCCAGGTTGTTTTTTGACTCTCTCCGACTTACGCGGTTCTTGTGTACTTGAAGATTATGGTATAGTCCCATGCTTGATGAACTATTTATGTTCCAATAGGAATCGGTGCCTTGAATAGTATCACTCTAATTTTCATCGAGTTTCACTATCCTCCCACTTACCACTGCATATCGGTATTCCTCTTAGGAAAACCGCATGGCGAGCAACAATCTAATTGTTCTCTTGTGAGTTTTATAAATACTATACTTTGCTATCCCTAGGATAACCTACAATTGGCACTTATCCAATTTGGGTTCTGGTTTGGTATCATCCAAACATATGCCTAGCATACCCAAATTATCAGGAATGAGAAACCCAGTTTCTTTCCCGTTCATATCTAATATGATATCTGTCAAATAGATTTTATTGAACCTTATTCTAAATAAGTTCTTGCACTGTTTAAAGCTTATCCATTGAAGGAAATAGTAGCTCAGAGCGACTCATGATTAACCTTATCAAGTCCAACAAAATTTGGTTTATCCATTCGGACACACCGTCAAACTGACGTGTTCCGGGAGGAGTCCTCTTTGAATGAATACTATAATCTTTCAAATATTGAGAAACTTATTGCTTAAGTATTTTCCATTATGGTCTTACCGTGACGGTATAATACTATAGCCGATCTGTTTGTCTATTTCGTGTCGAAACTTAAAAGTTTCCGATTTGTGTTCTTCAAAAGAAACACATAACCATAACGCGATGCCACATCCGTAAAGGTGATGAAATATTCATATTCACATATAGCCTAGCTAGACATGGGCCCACTTGCTTCACTATTTTATTTACTTGCTTTTAAATTTAGAATCGTCACCAGTTCAAATCAATCAATCAACCTGTTAGATACTAGTAATCATTTGACCTCATAAAATTAATAGATTAGATATTAAGTCCTCGTGGGATCGATATTTTTATACTACTTGAATGATACGTGCGCTTGCGTTATACGTGTGTGTTTACGCCGGTCAAGTTTTTGGCGCCGTTGCCGGGGACTTATTTATCTTTTACTATTAGTTTAGGGGTTAGATACCTTTACTTGTATCTAATTTCTTTTTACTTATTGTTTTTGTTTTCTTGTGTTTCAGGTTCTCAGAAACTACATGAGACGAACCAGAAGCTTTGAACTCCGATTGCTTGACCCGGAAATTGAAAGAACCATCAGACAGTTGAGAAGGGAAAGGCGAGAAGGCCAAGAAGCTTTAGTCAACATGGAACCTGAACCTTTGAATGTTGCACCACCAATTCCCATTCGAGACGGAACTATTCTGGTGGTTGACAGACTCATTTCTTGCATTGTACTTCCTCTCTTACCAGCAAATGCGTGTGACATCAAAACATGCATCATATGATTCAGCAGTCAGTTCAATTCGGGGGGAATGCAACTGAAGATCCTAATGCCCACATCAGTAACTTCCTGGAAGTTTGCGGCACTTTTAACTACAACAGAGCATCAGAAGAAGCAATGAGACTGCGAGTTTTTCCATATTCCCTGAAGGACAGAGCTAAAGCTTGGCTACATTCACTACCAGCAGGTTCCATCACAACTTGGAACACTTTAGCCACCAAATTTCTTGCAAAGTACTTTCCACCAGCCACAACCGGAAAATTGAGGAATGACATCACATCCTTTGTACAACAAGATTCAAAATCCCTCTGCGAAGCTTGGGAAAGATACAAAGATTTGCTCCGGAAATGTCCTTACCATGAGATTCCAAAATGGCTTCAAGTCCAAACATTCTATAATGGGCTTTCTGGAATAATGAGAACCACAATCGATGCTGCTGCTGGAGGAGCTTTGATGGCAAAAGGAGAAGATCAAGCCTGGGACCTAATCGAAGAAATGGCCAACAACAATTCCTTGTGGCCAACAGAAAGGGGCATGATCCAAAGAATTGTAGGAATTTATGAAAGTGGAGCCAATACAGCAGTCAACGCCAAGCTAGATCAGATATGCAAATTTATGGAGACTCTTACCACTGGATCCACAAGTTCACCATATGGAGGAGCACTAGAGTCAAACCAACTTGAAGAAACAGTGAATTTTGTCAACAATTTCAACAGACATGGGAACAATCCATATTCCAACACCTACAACCCATGGTGGAGGAATCATCCCAATTTTTCATGGAGCAACAATTCAGGCCAATAGCAGAACTATCCACCACCTGGATTCCAACAACAGAACAAAAGCCAGGAGCAGGAAAATGAATCAGGAATAACAGAAGTGTTGACCCACTTGAAAAAAATAGAAGCAAAACACGAATCTCAAGGAGCAAGATATGATGCTATGTTTCAATCCCAAGCAGCATTAATTCAAAGTCAATCTGCTTCTATTAAAGCACTGGAGAATCAAATGGGACAACTAGAAAATGCTCAGAGTTACAGACCGCCAGGTACCCTTCCTAGCAACACAGAGCCAAATCCAAGGAATATGGGGAATGAGCAATTTCATGCCATCATGTTAAAAAGCGGTACTGAAATCAACAAAGATATTGGAGCCAAAACAGCTGTTGAGGAAGTTCCAAAAGAAACAAAGCAACAGATGGAGGAAAAAGAAGCAAAGGAAAAAGAACAGATCATTCCACCTCCACTTTTTCCTCAACGTCTTCAGAAGAACAAATTGGACAAGAAGTTTTCTCGGTTCCTGAAGATCTTCAAAAAGTTGCATATCAACATTCCATTTGCAGAAGCGTTGGAACAAATGCCCACTTATGCCAAATTCATGAAAGATATTTTTTCACGAAAACGAAGATTGGGAGATTACGAGACAGTAGCATTAACAGAAGAATGCAGTGCCATCATTCAGAGGAAACTTCCCCCGAAGTTGAAAGATCCTGGCAGTTTCACTGTTCCTTGCCTCATAGGAGAACATAACTTTGGTAAGGCTTTGTGTGATTTAGGTGCGAGTGTTAACTTGATGCCTTTCTCTATTTTCAGGAAATTACAGATTGGAGAAATAATGCCAACTTCAGTCTCACTGCAACTTGCTGATAGAACGCTTGTATTTCCGAGAGGTGTAGTTGAAGATGTGCTGGTCAAGGTTGACAAATTCATTTTCCCAGCAGATTTTATTGTCCTTGATATGGAGGAAGACGCAGACGTGCCAATCATCATTGGGAGACCATTCTTGGCTACAGGTCGAACCATTATTGATGTACAAAAAGGAGAATTAACCATGAGGGTACATGACCAAGAAGTAACATTCAATTTTTCAAGTCCATGAATTTCCCAGATGATGAAAAGAATGAGGAATGTTTCAAACTCGATGTGATACACAGTACCATTCAGAACTCCAATGCAATGCAAAGTTCTACTGACAAACTTAAAACATGTCAATTGCCTGTAAAGCCTAAAGATAAAGCATCTTTTGTACTGAAGGAGCCAATTCTTGCACTACAAGCAACATAAGAGAAAAATTTCCACCAGCTCAACGAATTGGAGGAATTTCACAATCAGTCTTTTGATGATGCCAAATTGTACAAAGAAAAGGGCAAGAAAAGACATGATGAGAAGTTAGTGCGCATACAACTGGAACCAGGGCAGAAAGTACTGTTAAACAAATCAAGGGTGAAATTCTTCCCATGGAAGCCAAAATCACGGTGGTTAGGTCCATTTGTGATCACCAAAGTTTTACCAAATAGAGCCGTTGAGATACATGATCCTGACGCTAACAAAACTTTCAAGGTTAAAAACAAGCGTGTCAAGCACTACTGGGGAGAATCATTTGAGCGACAAAAAGAAAGTGTTACACTTTCAGATCCAGCTTAACGTTCGAGAAGTCAAGTCTGGCTGACGACTTTAAACTTAGCGCTAGCAGGGAGGCAACCCATGCAATTTGTGTATATATTGTGATTTGGTGTGTTTTATTTTTGTGTGTTTAATTTTTTGCAGGTTTAGTCATTTCAAGATGGAAGATGCTCTCGCAAATCTTCACAAGCAATTTCCTTCTCTCCCTCAAAAATCTCTGAGGAAAGTTTACAAAGCTCGCTTAGAACGGATGAGACTACTGATGATCAAAGGTATTCCTACTGACATTCGTTGGGTAATTGAAGCACGGGTCCGATTGGCAGGTGAGTCTTCTGACTCTTTTATTTCACATCTGCCTGGTTTTGGAAGAAGCACCTATGCAAAGAAACGTAGAGCTAAAGAAATGGGTGTTTGTTACAAATGTGCACGATGGAATTGCAATACTCGTTGTCGTTCTTTAGGAATGGTGTCTGATAATCGCGAAGATAAGATTAACTTCATTAGGGATGGCTTGAGTAATGAGTCTTTGGATGACATATCTAAAACTCTTGAGACGCATCCCAGTGGATGTGTGTATCATGAAATTCGCATGTTATATGCACAATTCCAAAAGGAAAGACAATTGTTAAGTCTCGGGAATCTGACTCAAAAAGACCCTGTTTTCCAATTTATAAGAAAATTGGATGGGAAGCTTGTCCCTGACGCATAGACGTCAATCAAGCCGTTACTTTTCTTGTAAATATTATATCTCTTTGTCTTTTCTTAATAATTGTGATTTGTTTTGTTGTTTTCTTTTATTTTCTCAGACAGGATCCAGACCTTTTTGACTATCACGATATTATTTCGCTACTAATCGTCCTCTGGAAGATACTTGTGCTATTTTTACTCACCCTTTTCAGGTATTATAAATTCAGCTCATCATTGCACTTTTGAAGACATCCAGAGTAAAACATGGAAGCCACTTCAAGAAGACGAGTTGAAAACATCTGTGTGTTTTGTGGTAGTAGTGTTGGTACTAAACCACAATACGTAGAAGCAGCACAAGAATTGGGTCGAGTCTTAGCTGCAAGAAATATGCACTTAATATATGACGGATGCAATCTTGGACTAATGGGGATCGTTTCAAAGGCTGTACAGGAAGAAGGCAGTCACGTTTTGGGAATCATCCCAAAACCCTTGGCAGAAGCAAATCTTATTGAATCATCAAACGGAGAGGAACTGATCGTGTCAGGTATGTCTGAACGAATGGTAGAAATGATTAACTGTGCTGATGCTTTTATCGCTTTGCCAGGTGGCTTGGGTACATTGGAGGAAATTTTTATAGTTCTATCTTGGGCGAACCTGAACATACACCAGAAACCGCTTGGACTGCTCAACGTTGATGGATTTTATGATTTTCTTTGTGTGTTTCTTGATGATGCTCGGAGAAATGGGTTTGTGTCAAAACCTTTGAAAGAACTCCTCTTTACTGCCAGAACTGCTCCGGATCTAATAGACCAACTCATAGCGTATGAACCACGAGTTGACCCTATTCTTTCAAAGATAAATTGGTCTGAGGACGATCGTGGTAAGAGGCGTCGTGTTAATCTGGATCTTAACCTTTAATTTCCTGTAGATTTCAGCTAACCAGGTACGACCTTCTTAACTCTCCTTTTACTGTTTAAGACATTGGGGACAATGTCTCATTTGGGTTTGGGGGAGGGAATTATTTGATTAGTACCTTGTTTTTAGTTTGTGTGTTATTTTTATTTTTAGTCCAAAATTTTTCGAAAAATACAAAAAAAATTGAAATTTTTTCAAAAATTACAAAAATATTTTATGTTTTTGTGTTTTTATTTTGACTAAAAATGTGAAATTGGTAAGAGATAGCTGAGTAAGGAGTTTCCACTCCTGAGACGTATCTCAAACATATTTTCGAAATAAGTTAATTTTTGTTTATTTCATTTTGAATTATTTAATTTGTGAATTCTCCTTAACACTGACTAAAATGGATCTTTATATGCTCAGTTGGCAGATATTATCACATGCATAGTAACATACGGACATGAGCTAAATTGAAAAGTTTGTAATATTCAGTGCTCTAGTTTAATTGGAGGAAGCATCTCAAAAAGCAATAGAGTAAAAAAAAAAAAAAACGTATGAGATCCGAGTTATTAAGTCTGTAAGGGTGTTTTAACACCTAGTGCCCTAAAACCAACTGGTTTGGGAGTCACTGGCTCAAAGCTCGTTACATGGATCGAAGATGCTGCAAAAAATATATATATCTGAAGTCTGAGTAATTAAGTTCGTAGGGGTGTCTTAACATCTGGTGCCCTAAAGCCAACTGGTTTGGGAGCCACCGACCCAACACTCACTACAATGGAAGATATTGTATATAAATAAAAAATAGAAAAAAAAAATCAAGGAAAAAAATCAGAAAAATGAGAAAAATTATTCCATTGCTACAAAAAGATGTGAAATCTGATAGAACTTTAGGACAAAAATATTACTCTCTTATCAACTGCACTTATGACTGTTGTGGGCAAAAATAAGTTGTTTATAATTTTGTTGGCTATGTATATGAAGAATGGTAAAAATAATCGGAGAATTTACTTATTCAGTAATTTAGAATGAAACAAAACAACTAGTAACTTGGAGTAGAAGTTTCACCTGATTAGTCTCTAACTTCTTTATTCTCTTTTCGCTTGTCTTTTTGCTTTTGTGTGCATTAGTTTTACTTTCTTTTTACTTTTGTAAAATGTTTGTGGGTATCATTGCTGTAAACCCTCACGAGACTACAACTCGTCCACTAGGGACACCTAGGGGTTTAAAGGCTTGTTGCATACGCTAAATGCAACCGTGATCCCTACGAAAGTGGCTTAGTTACTTTTATTTTTGTTATTTTATTTTGAGTTTTATGAATATTTTGATGTTTTTTGTGTTATTTTGTAGATAAATAAAGTTTCAGGACATTCTGGAGGTGATTTGGGCCAAAACAGTGAAAATTGGACAAAAATACATTTTAGTAAATTCCCGCATCGCGACGCCAAGACCTTCAGCGTCGCAACGCCTAACGTGCGCCGAACAGTGCTAACGTGCGCCAGGTCCACAAATCAGAATCTGAGAAAAGTTTGACTTTGCTAACGTGTCACCATCACAGCCGATCTGCTAACATGCGTCGTGCCATGTGTCAGCATCCTACGGTGCCGACAGTCATCATCGCCACGTGTGCCACGTGGCATCCTACGTGTCTCCATGTCATCAGCCACGTCAGGAAGTCAACAAGTCAACATTGCCACGTGTCGTGCCACATCATCATCAGCCAATCAGGAAGTGCCACGTGTCGCAATCCTACGGTGCCGACAGTCTTTTTCCCACGTGTCGCCACATCACCGCCACGTCAGCATCAATCATTGAGTATCTAATCCTTATCTGACACGTGGCGGATAAGAATCTCATCGACCAATCAGAAGCCACCACGTGTCACAATAATTGAAGCCCAACTACCTCGCCACTTGTCACCTTATCAGCTTATCCAGAATCTTCAAACCGACGAACCAGAGCGTGCCACGTCGACAAAAGCTGGCGTAGCGACGCTGAAGGCCCTGGCGTCGCGACGCTGGAAGCCTACCGAGGCCTATAAATTGAGCTCGAGATTTCAGAATTCATGGCACCACTCTCTCTCTTATATTCTATCTAAAGAGAGAGTTTCTCTCTCTACTCTCTTTTAATTTTTAGTTTTTTTTAGTTTTTTTTTTTAGTTTTGTAATTAATTTTAATTACGTTTTGTAATAATAGTAATTTAATTTTTACTTTTTACTTTTTACAGTTTTTACTATTCACTATGAGACAGAACCATTCTGGTGGTTGACAGACTCATTTCTTGTATTGTACTTCCTCCATTACCAGCAAATGCGGGTGACATCAAAACATACATTCAGATGATTCAGCAGTCAGTTCAGTTTGGGGGGAATGCAACTGAAGATCCTAATGCCCACATCAGCAACTTCCTGGAAGTTTGCGGCACTTTTAATTACAACCGAGAAGATGAAGAAGCAATGAGATTGCGTGTTTTCCCATACTCCTTGAAGGACAGAGCTAAAGCTTGGCTACATTCACTACCAGCAGGTTCTATCACAACTTGGAACACTTTAGCCACCAAATTTCTTGCAAAGTACTTTCCACCAGCCAGAATTGGAAAACTGAGGAATTACATCTCATCCTTTGTACAACAAGACTCAGAAACTCTCTACGAAGCTTGGGAAAGGTACAAAGATTTGCTCCGGAAATGTCCTCACCATGAGATTCCAAAATGGCTTCAAGTCCAAACTTTCTATAATGGACTTTCTGGAATAATGAGAACCACAATCGATGCTGCTGTTGGAGGAGCTTTAATGGAAAAAGGAGAAGATCAAGCCTGGGAACTAATCGAAGAAATGGCCAACAACAATTCCTTGTGGCCAACAGAAAGGAGCATGATCCAAAGAATTGCAGGAATTTATGAAAGTGAAGCCAATACAATAGTCAACGCCAAGTTAGATCAGATATGCAAATTCATGGAGACTTTTACCACTGGATCCACAAGTTCACCATATGGAGGAGCACCAGAACCAAACCAACTTGAAAAGACGGTGAATTATGTCAACAATTTCAACAGACAGGGGAACAATCCATATTCCAACACCTACAGCCCAAGGTGGAGGAATCATCCTAATTTTTCATGGAGCAACAATTCAGGGCAAAAGAACAATCCACCACCTGGATTCCAACAGCAGAACTATCCACCACCTGGATTCCAGCAACAGAACAAAGGCCAGGAGTAGGCAAATGAACCAGGAATATCAGAAGTGCTGAATCAGTTAAAAAAGTACGATGCTATGTTTCAGAGAAAATCAGCTTCCATCAAAGCACTGGAGAATCAAATCGGACAACTAGCCAATGCTCAGAGTTACAGACCGCCAGGTAATCTTCCCAGCAACACAGAACCCAATCCAAGGAACCGAGGGAAGGAGCAATGTCAAGCCATTACTTTGAAAAGCGGTATTGAGATCAACAAAGATATTGGAATCAATGCAACAATTGAAGAACCTCCAAAAGATGCAGTTCCACAGATGGAGGAAAAATAAGCAAAGGAAAAAGAACTAGAAAGAATCACTCCACCTCCACATTTTCCACAGCGACTTCAGAAAAATAAACTGGACAAGCAGTTTACTCGATTCCTGAAGGTGTTCAAAAAGCTGCATATCAACATCCCATTCGCAAAAGCATTGGAAGAAATGCCCAACTATGTTAAATTCTTGAAAGATATTCTTTCACGAAAACGAATATTGGGAGACTACGAGACAGTAGCACTGACGGAAGAATGCAGTTTCATTATTCAGAGGAAACTTCCCCCGAAGTTGAAAGATCCTGGCAGTTTCACTGTTCCATGCACCATTGGAGAACATTATATCGGTAAGGCTTTATGTGATTTAGGTGCTAGTGTTAACTTGATCCCTTTTTCTATTTACATGAAACTACAGATTGGAGAAGCAATGCCTACCTCAGTCTCATTGTAACTTGTTGATCGAACACTAGCATTTCCAAGAGGTGTTGTTGAAGATGTGCTGGTCAAAGTCGACAAACTCATTCTTCCAGCAGATTTCATCATCATGGACATGGAAGAAGACAAAGAAGTACCTATCATTCTTGGGAGACCATTCTTGGCTACAAGTAAAACTATGATTGATGTGCAAAAAAGAGAATTGACAATGAAAGTGCAAGACCAAGAAGTTACCTTTAATGTTTTCAAAGCCATGAAATTCCCGAGCGATGAAAAGGAAGAAGAATGCTTCATAGTTGATGTTGTTGATAGTATCATTCAAAATACTGAGCCAAATCCCACAGATACACTTGAAGCTTGCATCACCAATATGACTGACAGTGAGCTAGATGTTGAAATCCTGGAATGTATCAACTACCTTGACAAACCATTCCGATTCAAAGCGACACAACCCATTGAAAGCTTGGAACTGCCAAAAAAAGATCGAATCAAGCCTTCGATTGAAGAACCACCACAACTGGAGCTGAAGTTACTTTCGAGCCATCTCAGGTATGCATTTCTTGGAAACTCTTCTGAATTACCTGTTATTATTTCTTCTTCACTAACATTGGAGCAGGAAGAAAAGTTACTGAGAGTATTACGAGAGCACAAAAGAGCCATTGGCTGGACTATAGCAGACATTCGAGGCATTAGTCCATCATTTTGCATGCACAAGATTTTGATGAATGATGAGTACAAACCCACAGTGGAGCATCAACGGAGACTCAATCCAATCATGAAGGAAGTCGTAAAGAAAGAAATAATCAAGTGGTTGGATGCTGGCATCATTTACCCCATCTCAGATAGTAGTTGGGTGAGTCATATGCAGTGTATACCAAAGAAATGAGGAATTACTGTGGTTACCAATGAAAAGAACGAGCTAATCCCAACAAGAACGGTGACTGGATGGAGAGTATGCATGGATTATAAGAAGCTGAACAAAGCCACGAGAAATTACCATTTTCCGCTACCATTCATTGACCAGATGTTAGATAGACTAGCAGGACATGAGTTCTATTGCTTTTTGGACAGATATTTAAGGTACAATCAGATTTCCATCGCACCAGAAGACTAGGAGAAAACTACATTTACATGTCTCTATGGTACTTTTTCTTTCCGCAGGATGCCATTTGGATTATGTAATGCCCCTGCTACATTTCAGCGTTGCATGATGGCCATCTTCTCAGACATGTTGGAGCAAAGTATGGAGGTTTTTATGGATGACTTTTCTGTGTTTGGAGATTCTTTTGACCACTGCTTGCAAAATTTGGAACATGTGTTACAAAGGTGTGAAGATACAAACCTGATGCTCAAGTGGGAGAAATGCCATTTCATGGTACATGAGGGCATTGTTCTTGGATACCGGATCTCACAAAAAGGAATCGAGGTAGACAAAGCAAATATTGAAAAATTGAAAAACTACCTCCGCCGACATCTGTCAAAGGGATTCGGAGCTTTCTCGGACATGTAGGGTTTTACAGGAGATTTATCAAAGACTTTTCCAAGATTGCTAAACCTCTGTGCAATCTTCTGGAGAAGGATATGCCTTTCAACTTCACCAAAGAATGCCAGGAAGCTTTTGAGATCTTAAAACAGAAGCTGATTTCTGCACCCATCATTGTAGCACCAGACTGGACCCTTCCATTTGAAGTAATGTGTGATGCTATTGATTTTGTTGTAGGTGCAGTTATGGGACAACGCAAATCAAAGATTTTCCACACCATTTACTACTCCAGCAGAACTCTGAATGAAGCTCAACTCAACTACACAACCACTGAAAAAGAGTTGCTCGCAGTTGTGTACGCTTTTGACAAATTCCGCTCTTATTTGTTGGGTCCCAAAGTGGTGGTCTACACAAATCATTCAGCAATCAAATATTGGGCACTGAAGAAGTTGAATCTTGATTCACAAGCTGCAGTAGAGAAAAGACTTCACCAACTCAACGAATTGGAGGAATTTCACCTACAAGCATATGAGAATGCCAGATTGTACAAAGAAAAGACCAAGAAATGGCATGACCGAAAAATAGTGCACAGACAGTTGGATCCAAGGCAGCAGGTGCTGTTGTACAACTCAAGATTGAAACTTTTCCCTGGAAAATTGAAATCAAGGTGGTCAGGTCCATTTGTAATCACTCAGGTTTTTCCATATGGAGCTGTTGAGTTACTAGATCCCAACACCAACGAAACATTCAAGATTAACAGTCAGCGTATCAAGCACTACTGGGGAGAATCATTGGAGCGACAAAAAGAAAGTGTCACACTTTCAGATTCAGCCTAACGATCGAGAAGTCAAGTCTAGCTGACAACTTTAAACTTAGCGCTCGCAGGGAGGCAACCCATGCAAATTGTGTATATATTGTGATTTGGTGTGATTTAATTTGGTGTGTTTAGTTTTTGCAGATTAAGACATTTCAAGATGGAAGAAGCTCTTGCAAATCTTCACAAGCAATTTCCTTCTCTCCCTCAAAAATCTCTGATGAAAGTCTACAAAGCTCGCTTAGAACGGATGAGGTTACTGACGATTCATGGTGTTCCTAATGATATTCGTTGGGTAATTGAAGCACGGGTCCGATTGGCAGGTGAGTCTTCTGACTCTTTTATTTCAAATCTGCCTGGTTTTGGAAGAATCACCTATGCAAAGAAACATAGAGCTAAACAAATGGGTGTTTATTACAAATGTGCACGCTGGAATTGCAATACTCATTGTCATTCTTTAGGAATGGTGTCTGATAATCGCGAAGATAAAATTAAATTCATTAGGGATGGCTTGAGTAAGGAGTCTTTAGATGATATATCTTCGACTCTTGAGACGCATCCCAGTGGATATGTTCACATAGCCATTCGCAAATTACATACACAATTTCAAAAAGAAAGATAACAGTTAAGTCTTGGGAATCTGACTCAAAAAGACCCTGTTTGCCAATTTTTAAGAAAATTGGATGGGAAACTTGTCACTGACGCATAAACGTCAATCAAGCTGCTAATTTTCTTATACATATTATATCTCTTTGTCTTTTCCTAATAATTGTAATTGGTTTTGTTGTTTTCTTTTACTTTATCCGAATGATCCAGACCTTTTTGAGTATCACGATTTATTTTACTGTTTAACTAATAATTTTCATTTGGCAGGTACTAGTGCTATTATTTTACTCACCCTTTTCAGGTGTTATAAATTCAACTCATCATTGCACTATTGAAGACATCCAGAGTAAAACATGGAAGCCACTTCAAGAAGACAAGTTGAAAACATCTGTGTGTTTTGCGGTACTAGTGTTGGTACTAAGCCACAATACGTAGAGGCGGCATAGGAATTGGGTCGAGTCTTAGCTGCAAGGAATATGCACTTAGTATATGACGGAGGCAATCTTGGACTAATTGAGATCGTTTCAAAGGCTGTACAGGAGGGAGGCAATCACGTTTTGGGAATCATCCCAAAACTCTTGGCATAGGCAAATCTTATTGAACCATCAAACGGAGAGGAACTGATCGTGCCAGGTATGTTTGAACGATTGGTAGAAATGATTAATCATGCTGATGCTTTTATTGCTTTGCTAGGTGGCTTGGGCACATTGGAGGAAATTTTTATAGTGCTATCTTGGGTGAACCTGAACATGCACCAGAAACCGCTTGGACTGTACAACGTTGAAGGATTTTATGATTTTCTTTGCGTGTTCTTGATGATGCTCGGAGAAATGGGTTCGTGTCAAAACCTATGAAAGAACTCATCTTTACTACCAGAACTGCTCCAGATCTAATAGACTAACTCTTAGCCTATGAACCACAAGTTGACCATATCCTTTCAAAGATAAATTGGTCTGAAGAAGATCGTGGTAAGAGGCGTCGGATTAATCTGGATCTTAACCTTTAATTTCCTGTAGAATTTCAGTTATCCAGGTATTATCTTCTAAACTCTTCTTCTTCTGTTTAAGACATTGGGGACAATGTCTCATTTAGGTTTGGGGGAGGGAATTAGTTGATCAGTACCTTATTTTTAGTTTGTGTGTTATTTTTATTTTTTTTAGTCCAAAATTTTTCGAAAAATACAAAAAAATTTGAAAAATTTTCAAAAAATTCAAAAATATTTTGCGTTTTTTTTGTGTTTTTATTTTGACTAAAAAGGTGAAATTGGTGAGAGATAGCTGTGTAAGGAGTTTCCACTCCTGAGACGTATCTCAAACTATTTCGGAACAAGTTAATTTTTGTTTATTTCCTTTTGAATTATTTAATTTGTGAATTCTCCATAAAATTGACTAAAATGGATCTTCATATGCTCAGTTGACAGGTATTATCAACATACATGGAAACATACAGACATGAGCTATAATTGAAAAGTTTGTAATATTCAGTGCTCTAGTTTAATTGGAGGAAGCATCTCAGAAAATGATGGAGTAAAAAAAAAACATCTGAGATCCGAGTTATTAAGTCTGTAAGGGTGTTTTAACACCTAGTGCCCTAAAGCCAACTGGTTTGGGAGTCACTGGCCCAAAGCTCGCTACATGGATCAAAGATGCTGAAAAATATATATATATCTGAAGTCTGAGTAATTAAGTCCGTAGGGGTGTCTTAACACCTGGTGCCCTAAAGCCAACTGGTTTGGGAGTCACCGACCCAACACTCGCTACATAGATGGAAGATATTGTATATAAATAAAAAAAAATAAAAAATCTATGAAAACAAAATCAGAAAAATAAGAAAAATTATTCCATTGCTACAAAAAGGTGTGAATTCTGATAAAACTTTAGGACAAAAATATTACTCTATTATCAACTGCACTTGTGACTGTTGTGGGCAAAAATGAGTTGTTTAATATTTTGTTGGCTGTGTATATGGAGAATGATAAATATAATCGGAGAATTTACATATTCAGTAATTTAGAAAGAATGAAAACAACTAGTAACTTGGAGTAGAAATTTCACCTGATTAGTCACTAACTTCTTTATTCTCTTTTCGCTTGTCTTTTTGCTTTTGTGTGCATTAGTTTCACTACCTTTTTACTTCTGTAAAATGTTTGTGGGTATCATTGTTGTAAACCCTCACGAGACTACAACTCGTCCACTAGGGACACCTAGGGGTTTAAAGGCTTGTTGCATACGATAAATGCAACCGTGATCCATACGAAAGTGGCTTAGTTAAATTTTATTTTAAAGATGTTTATGTTATTTTATTCTGTGTTTTGCTCGAGGACTAGCAAAATGTTAGGTTTGGGGGTGTGATGAGTGGTAATTATATCATTATTCCCACTCATTTAACCTAATATTTTGTATAGTTTTTTGAGTCTTGTGAATATTTTGATGTGTTTTGTGTTATTTTGTAGATAAATAAAGTTTCAGGACATTTTGGAGGTGATTTGGACCAAAACAGTGAAAATTGGAAAATGGCATTTTGGTAATTTTGGCGCGTCGCGACGCGCAAGCCTTTGGCATCGCGCGCCTAACGTGCACCAAGTCCATGCTAACGTGCACCGGGTCCACAAGTCAGAATCAGAGAAGTTTGACTTTGCTAACGTGCGCCGTGCAACGTGTCACCATCACAGCCGATATGCTAATGTGCGCCGTGCCACGTGTCATCATCCTACGGTGCCGACAATCACCATTGCCACGTGTGCCACATGTCACTCCACGTTAGCGTCCACATCATCAGTTGACCGAGTCAACGTGCCACATCCTCACCATGTCATCATCAGCCAATCACGAAGTGCCACGTGTCGTAATCCTATGGTGCCGACAGTCGCCATCGCCACGTCAGCATAATAATTGAGTTGTTAGCCGCCTCGCCACATGTCGCCTTATTTCCTTATCTAAATTGCCACGTGTCAAGCCCTCAGCATGCCACGCCAAAAAGTGCTGGCGTCGCGACGCCAAAGCTTTGGCGTCGCACGCTGGAGGCCTACCGGGTTCTATAAATTGAGCTCGAGATTTCAGTTTTAGATGTACCATTCTCTCTAAATTATCTCATGTAAATAGAGAGTTTTCTATCTAGTTTCTTTTAAATTTTAGTTTTGTAATTAATTTTAATTACTTTCTGTAATAATAGTGATTTACTTTCTTTACTTTTTACAGTTTTTACTATTCACTATGAGGAGGTAACTTCCCCATGCTAGGGTGAAAGGTAATTCTTTTACTATTGCTATTTAGATTAATCTCCCTTAAATATAATATATTCACTATTTAAAATTTGACTTAATAAGGATACCGCCAGATTGGTCGGTTGGTAATTCATTTTAATCTGGTTTAAACCTGACTAATCAAGGATACCGCCAGATTGGTCGATTGGTAATTAAATTTTCTTACCGCCTATATGGCAGGTTTATTTGGTTCCGCCTCTATGGCTGGTTGGACTTAATTTGACTTAAACAGGTTACCGCCTATATGGCTGGTTGGTAAAATAATCACAAGTTAATATATTATATTAAGGGAGATATCTAAATTAGTAGTAGTAAAAGTTGATCCTTTTACCTTAGCATTTTATTTTATTGCAATTTACTTTTCAGCTTTTACTTTACCGCAATTACTTTTCAGCATTTTTACTTTATGTCTTTTACTTTCAAGTTTTTACTAGCCCTAGTTATGTGTTGTAACTAAATTAGTTATCTGGGGTTGTGATGACTTTTAATATCACCGGTTTATAAGGGGTTATTTTATAGTTTGGGTAATTTAAAGGTTTACTTATTAAGTCTTAAGCCTAATGCATCTTGTTAATTGGCCACTAATAAGATTGATCTGGTAAATCTAAAAAGAACTAGACATAAGGATTTTAGGTTTCAGCCTTAGACTTAATAGCCCACGATCTTCCTTGAGGATTGATAACCCTTTAATAGATTTCCTTACAGGATAGACATATACCTGTCGGGCGGGGGTAACCATAATTGAAACTTAAACTTAATGAATCCAGATAATTTGGTTGACATAGACATATGGTTCAATTGGGTTAAATTGGGTATTTGTGTCTGACCATCGACAGAGGCTTTCGCATAATTTAGTGTTCCAGGTTAGTAAACTGATTTATTACACAAACATAAAATAACCACTTCATTTTTAAAATGATATTGGAAGAAATCCCAACCCTAGATAGTTTTTAATATTGAATTTTCTTAAACCTACTTTCGAACAATTTTATTTACTTGTTTTTAAATCTAGAATCGTCACCTTTTCAAATCAATCAAACAACCTGTTAGATACTAGTAAGCATTTGACCTCATAAAATTAGTAGCTTAGGTATTAAGTCCTCGTGGGATCGATACTTTTTATACTACTTGAATGATACATGCGCTTGCGTTATACGCGTGTGTTTACACCGGTCAGCGACTCCATGTTATTTCTCCGGTTTAGTTCCCCCGTGGGCTACTTCGTACTCCCGACTAGGCCGCGAGCCTGGAACAGCGTCACTGATTTCTGTGTCCTACAGGTATATTGTCGACGTTAGATAACTCGTAACGATGATTTTTATGTGCTGTTAACATAGATAAAATATTCATTAATTATCTTAGAATTTAACATGAGTAGAATTGAATATATTCCGGTTGTTGGTTTGGGATGTGAAACCCTCAACTGAGTAATAATAGGAATTAATAACTAAAAATAGGAGTTTAATGCAAGAGGGATTCCCGACTCTTTGCTGTTTATCTCTGCTGTTATCTTTTATTATCTTTTCATTATTTTATTTATCTTTACTTTAATTACCAATTCTATCATTTCGTTTAATTAAATTACCATTAACGTTTTTTTTAAGTAAATTAGTTCATGTAACCATCTCTCTGAGGACTCGACACCCCAGCTATACTGCGATAACCGCAAGTTATTTTTGGGCGTAATCATATGTCATGGCCTTCATCTGGTCCAGTTGACGGGAACATTCCCCAATTGGCTCATGTTGAGCCCAGTTCAAGACTTGAACCTTCATCTGATCCAGACGACATGAAGACTCCCATTGGTGCCTTTTCAGGACCAGTCGGCTAGATTATTCCATAGCCTTCATCTAGTCTAGTAAACGGGAACATTTCCCAATTGGCTCATGTTGAGCCCAATTCAAGACCTGGACCTTCATCTGGTCCAGACGACATAAAGACTCCCTCTGATTCCTCTTCAGGACCAGTCGGCTGAAGTATATTCTGACCTTCATCTGGTCCAATTGACGGGAACATTCCCCAACTGGCTCATGTTGAGTCAAGTCAAAACCTAGACCTCCATCCGGTCTAGATAACGTGAAGACTCTACTTGGTCCCTATTCGGAATTAAAAAAAAATCTAAAAAAATGAAAACGGAGTCGTTTTGGTAACAATAACGGCGAATTTGTAACGGAGTCTTGAATTGACAAAAATTGAAAGTTAGAGGACTGAATTGACAAAACTGAAAGTTACAGGACTGAATTGACAAAACATGAAAGTTAGAGGGCCAGTTTTGTATTTTTGCCTTATATATATAAACAAGATATAATCCTTAGTTTCTTATTAATAAAGCTAAGGAAAGTATGAATTTTTAAATGAAATGGGCTGTATTTATAGGGAAAAATTCGGGTTGGCGTCATGACACGTAGAATCGTGCACGTCGCAACGTGCTGCTTCTTTACACGTGTCACGCGAAATTGATTGGGAGTCACGACGTGTAGTGTCTTCTACGTTGCACAGTTGATGACGCGTGTCGGCAGGCTCTCTTTCGACTCTTGATAGCGACAGCGTCGCGACAAGCAGTGTCTTCTGCGTCGCGACGCCCACGTTGTAAAATTATCCCTCATTTTATTTTACTTTGCGTCGCGACGCGTAGTGAAATTCCAGATTTGTCCTTATTTATTCCTTATTTCGTCATTTTGATTCCATTGAGTCCCAATTTTATTTTTATCTGTAAAATAACCCAAAAACACATATAAACGCTCACAAGACTCGAGAAACTTACAAATTATTAAGTAAAAAATATGATAAATATTGATATATTTTCCGCTTGTCACCCCACCCTCTATATAATAACGGGCCCAGAAAACTAGTAAATGAGCATAATAAGGTGGAGGCATTATGGAAATCGATCAAGTACACCTGGTATATCGACCATCCCACTACTTCCTGATGATTGTCGCTATCGGCGATGCTCAGCCATCATAGTCGTTTGCTCTATGCACTCATTCAAGCAATCGTTCCTCACCAGGTCCTCCACCTGCTCCCACAAATCTCTACATCTCTCCATGGTGTGTCCTCCCACATTATGGTGCACACAATAAGCCATGTTGTCTCTCTTCTCAATATGAAACTTTCTTGGGTCGGGCTCAATCAATAGACCTTTATCCTGGATTTTCCGAACTATCTGGGCCAGAGGTCTATTTAGGGGTGTGTACATCGTCATTCCGACGACATGGTTGACCTGGAAAGGCAGAATTCTCTCTTGCGTTCAATTATTTTGAGGTATCGGCCTGAACTCCTTCTACCTCAGGACTGGTATCCTCAAGTCTCTGCCCAAATCCTGCTGGTTTTTCGGCCGGGCTGCTCTCGGCTTTCGAACATTCTCGCCTCAAGCGATCTTCTCATCTCCCTCCATCAACACAGACTTCTTTGTCTACTTCAAAGTCGTGACATAGTCCAATATCTCTTGGATCCTCAAGTGAGACCATAACCTTCTGACCTTGATGGCCCTTTTGAAACTTTCTAGTGCCTCTGAGGACTCATACACCCCGATCTCTAATACCAGGCCTTGGTACCTATCGATAAAGCTTTTCAAAGACTCGCCGTCTCCCTACTTCATCAACCTCAACGACCCGACTGTCTTCCTCGGTACGCAAGCCTATTTGAAGTGTTGCACAAAGGATTTTCTCAACTGCGCGAAGTTGCTGATATTCCCCCGGGTTACGTTCCTGAACCATAAGCTGGCTAACCCGCCCAAGTTTAAAAGGGAACACCTTGTAGATGGCCTCTCCGGCCATTCCCTAAATCTCCATTAGTAAAATAATTTTCTCAACATTGGACTTGGGGTCCGTGCTCCCCTTATAGACATCCATTGAAGGCATGGTGAATCTCCTTGGAAATTCCATTGCCATAATTTCCTTTGAAAAATAGGATGCCGTCTCCATGTCTTGGTCATTCCTTGGCATGTCTTTCATCATTTCCTCCCACTTCCTCATCTCCTTCCGAAACCAACCCCTTATCTGGTTCTTGGAGCAGTCACACTCGCGTCTACGGGATTCCCCGCATTTCCCACTCCGGGCACTGTACTTTTCGTAACTGGTAGCTTCACACTCCGTTCCCAAGTGTCGCTCCATACCACTGTTTGCGAAATACGGGTTGTTGTTGGAGGATTCTGAAGTTTGTCTGCCTTCCCTTTCTTCCCAAAATTCCCCCGCTGGCGCGGCTCCGACAATGACCACCGATCTCACTCTATAGGTACCCCTCTTTGAATTTTCATCGTCTCCTTCTGCTCTGACGATTCTTTTTTCTCTCGCTATCTCCTCCTTTCTTTGGCTGGGGCTCATTCCATTCTCTTCTCCCGCCTTCTTTTCCAACTTCCCTAACTTCTCCATCATGGCCTTCATGAAGGTTTGAGTTGCCTCCCTTTCCTTTTGAGTATTTTCTCTCTCACTTCGCATGGTTTCTTCCATTTTCTCTATCCACTCTGTCATCGAAGCCTCTGAAGATTTGTGAATCCCGTCTCCTACTATCGCCTTAGTGTGTTTGGTGCTTCTTGTACTGTTCCTTACAGACGGCGCCAACTGTTGACGGCTGTTTTTCATTCCATGGGTAATTCAGGAAAATCACTCCTCGAACAAACCTCCATCAATTGTGAATTTGTTAGGTTTGTTGGGAACCAAATGCAAACTTAGCAGACAGAGATACACACATATGAACAAAGGATTTAACATGGTTCGGCGGAATGGATCCAACTTACGTCCACGGACACAAGGGAAAATGAAACTTTTATTACTGGCTCGAGTCTGGGCCTTTTTTCTTTCTCTAGCTCATGATTCTTTTTGCTCTCTAATACAAATTACAAGTGCTTGTGAATGAAATTGCTCCCAAATCTACAATGAACTCTCATCTCCTTATATACTAAGCCGAAATATATTGTTATGCTAACTTCGTGACGTCACCCACGTTGCCAAGTCATTGTTGTTTAGGCTCTTTTACCCAATTACCCTACGGATTATAGCCCGACCGCCTGACACAGCTACGACTTGCCACCTGACACAACTACTCTTAGCCACTCAAATCTCATTAAACCATGCCACTTTTGGTAAATGCTACACGCTATGCAACAATGTCAGCCTGTACTCCAACCACCCCTATGCGGTTGCGTGTGTCAGTCAATAAGCTTGCAGTCTTGTTCCGTCCCATCAACCGCTGGCCTACTTCTATCTCATCAATACTTGAGAAACCCAAACCCCATTTAGGGCTTACGTCGCCCAGACGTGAACATAATACCATTACCCCGACCTACCTCATTGGGCTAGTGAGTTGAGATGATCGACTGTAAACTGAAATGATAGACATGTCCAACCAGGTCGGGTCGATGATGATACCTTCACTCTCTTCATCTTCCCTGAATATCTTTCCATCCCGGGTCGGGTATCAAGTGCAAACTAATTCTGATCTCCTTGTCAGGTCGGATGCCTATACCTCTTGGACCTGGGCCCCTTGCTCGGGAAGTGTAAATATCTTTTATACCTTTCTTCACACTTGTGCTTTTCTTGGGTAAGGAAATCACTATCAACACTATGTTACCCGTATTACAATAATAATAAAAAAACATAAATAAATTAATATTCTTGTTAATCATATTAATAATGAGAACAAAAAAACTCAAAATAATGAGGAATGAGCAAAGAGTGTTTATTATAATTAATTAGTTGATGAATATTTTACTAGTTTTTAAAAGATTATATTAAATATTTTTCTATGAGTATTTAATATATATTTATAAAGGTTAATTTTTGGATTTATATATATAAACATAAATATATAATAATATAATAATATATTTATTTATTATTGACTAGGGTCGATCAGCAGTTGAATCTCGGTCTGAGATCTGAACCTTCACCCTCTCCCTAACTTGAGTAAAACAATGGGTAAAACTAAAACGTTATTATTGAAAAGTCTTTGCCCACTAATCCTCGGAATTGTTTCAACAGTCGTATGAGAAAACCAAAGTTTTAGACACGAAAATACTTTTCTTTGAAAGTTCAACAACAAGAAAACGTATTAGAATGAATCAACCAGGATTATTTTCACATTTCATTTTCATTGATAGTGCAATTTTAAAATTAAAATAGTAATATCACACTCAATTTAACATATTTGTATATAATATGATTTGAGTTCAAGCTCAAATCTATATTAAGTTCTTACTAAATTATTTATGAAAATTTTGTATATATATTTTTGAAAATTTTGTATATATTAAATTCAATTTATGAAAAGTTTGGCAAATGAGTAAGGCTTGAAAAAGTTCATTCTCGATTTTAAATATTGTTTATTAGTATTTTCAAGATATTGAAAAAATAAAATTTCTTAAATCTTAAATTGATATTCTTATCATATAAAGGTTTAACTGTCACACGATCAAATATTGAGTCGGTCAATATTGAAAATAAATATGAATTAGGAAAAATAGAAAGTTCAGAATTTCAATTAAATTTAGAAACATTTTATCGTTTGATATGTGATTTTAATTTTTTTTTTTTATTTCAGAATTTTTATCTTTTATTTTAAAAATCTCGAATATTGAGAAATCAAAATTATGACAATTTATTATTCTGATTCAAAAAATAATGTAGGATTCGAAACGAAATTTCGAACCATCTCGATGGATTGCCTACCATGAACAATCAATTTGGATCATTACAAATAAGATATTTTAGAATAAAATTTTTGTTATTTTTCTTTCTTCGTGGACTAATCATCACCATAAATTAATTAAGAGTCAGCCGCCATTAACAGTAACGGCGTTAACTCCGACGTGTGACCACATCAACCAATCACCTTTTTTTTGAGGGGTAATGAAAATATTCACTCTAATAAGGAATGTAATTAAAACTGCCATTTCGACTCATTATGAATTTAAAAACTCTAATTTTCGAATTTAATTAGGATTAAATTTAATAATATATAATCACACATTACGTATTTTTTTAGCGGATCAAAAATCATATTCACATCAAAATTTTCCGCAAAAATGAGAGAATTTTATAAAACGGACTGAATATCCCACCCATTTTCACTCATCGTACGGTAGCAGTGTTTCAGGAACCATTTAAATAGTTATTTAATTTATAATATTTTTACGTGAAAACGGTAACCAATAATCTACACACACACGGCCATTGAGTGAGAGTGACACTTGAAACAGAGATTTTATTTAAGTTTTACAGAGTGAGAGAGAAAGGGAATGGTCAAAGTTTCCCCGTCAATGGTTAAAACCCTTTAAAAGTGAGTCTCTCTTGTCTTGTTGGGTTTGTATGAAGGGCTTAAAACTTAAAAGCTTTTGTAGTTTTTGTTTGATCAACAAACTTGAATTTTCAGTTAAAAAGATTGTTCATTTTCCTTCTCTGGGGTGGAGAGAGACATGGCAGTAAGCTTCTCCTTTCTTGCTTTTTTGCAAGTTTTGAATTACATTGTGTTATGAGAATTTTAATTAATTTTTGAACTTCTTTCTGTCTTTTTGGTTTTGTCAGAAGAGATGAACATGAAGTAAGCTATTTTATTTGGAAGTTGTATTTTGGTTCAGTTGAGAGGAGATTATTTCTTTATTAATTTTTTTTTTTTTTTTTTAATTTTGTGTTTTTTAGGTTGAGTTTCTTATCATCTGAAACTATCTTTAGTGGGATGACTGTATAGGATCCTTGGATTTTGGACTCTGTTTTGGTGTAGGAATATTTATTCTTATAGTTTGATTTAAAATGTTGAGTTTTGTTATTTCTTGAATTTCTGAAAAGAAATGACAATGTTGGATGTTTTTGTGATTTGGGTTTCTTTTTGTTTATTGGTTTGGAAATTGAATGTATAGGATAATTTCTCTGTTGTTTTTGTAGTAGATCTCATTGTTTTGGTCTTTAATTCTATATTTAGTTCCTAATGAACATGAAATTCAATGATGGGGTTGAATTGTTTGGTAGACTGTTTCAGTTTTTTTTTTTTTTTAATTGCTTGATAACTTGCTGTACAATTAGGATAATTAAACAAGAGACATTAAAAATCAATCAAGTAAATATGAAATGAAAGTAACCATTTGACAACATATCTATATTACTACATTCTTAAGATAGACCCATTGACTTGATAACAACCATATGTATAATTTTCTCACCATGATTAAAATTTTTATGTTGATCCGTTCTGCTTTTTGGATTTTGGTGTTGATGTAGTGGTGAAATTGGCCCTTGCCTTACTTTATAATTTACCATTTTTAAGACATTTTTGAATTTTGGATCTTTTATTATTCTTAGCTTTGTTAGTGTGCCATGATTGATCCAATCTCTTGGACGCTTTGATAAAAGAGAATTCAAGAAATTATATTTCTCTGCTTCTTGGATGTTGCTTCATATGAATAATGGCTTGTAATTATAGATGACATTAGGGTAAATATAACATGCTCTTCTACTGTGGCAGCAACCTTCGCGTGTCCCGAAGTTTGGAAACTGGGATAATGAAGAGAATGTTCCTTACACAATGTATTTTGATAAGGCCAGGAAGGGTCGAATTGGGGGGAAGATGATCAATCCAAATGACCCTCAGGAGAACCCGGACTTACTATCAGAGAAGCCTCTGGGACAAGAAGCAGTTAGAACAACATACGAGAACCGGAGGAACAAAGAGGATGGTGATCTCAGACAGTTCAGAGACTCTCCAGCACGTCATGATGATATGAGCCGCAGAGCTTCCACTGAGTTGGCTCATCAACAAGCAGGTCGTGTTGTAGGGTCTGTTGAAAGTTATAAGACTGCAAGAAACAGTGTAGGTTCAGATAACAGCTTTGAGCGCTCCCCTTTACATTCTCATGCAAGGAACACTGGAAGAGGTGGTGTGGACTCATCCTCTCCTTCATGGGAACCAAAGAGCGTGTCTAAAAATAGCCATGGTACTCCTGTAAGATCTCGAATGAAGCCAACTCCAAGAGGCGATGAAAGTGTAAAGTTTCTCCCTTATTCACAATCATTTTATTTTATGCTTGAGAATGTGTTTGAAAATTGGGTGTTCTCTTCTAAAGCAAGTCTATGAGAACCCCATCTCTAGTTCCCCTTTCTTCATGAAGTAATTTCTTTTAAAATTCATTTTAACTGACAGTATGATTATGTTCCCATGCTTGGCTGTTTAGCCTCCTTTTTTGATATCTTTTTCCTCATTATGTTCTCCAACTAGATGAAATTTCATTATTGACAACTAGAAGCCGTTTTTAAGTTTCTTAGTAACTTCTCCTGTTCGACAATGTGCTCAATGCATCACACATTTTTTCCAGCTTTTCTTGTATAAATCCAGTCTTGATTAATCTTTCTTTGGACTTCGACTGTTTGGTTTCTGTTGTGATAATCTGATATAGGAGCTGCAGTTCCCAAGTTTCAATGATTGGGATTTGGGATGAGAATATTGCATTAGCTTATAGCTATATTCATACTTTTAACAAAGTGTGGGATTAGAGAAGTGCAGGGAGTAGTTGGCTATGCTGTCAAAGGCGGTAGGCGGTGCAAGACGTTTTGGCAGTTTAACCCACCCAAGCGTTGCCAAAGCGCTGCTCATGCACCCTTTTTAACTTGTCAAAGAGCTGGTTGACTAGTGAAATATGTAGAATTTTTATCTATTATATAAAGTTTCATAACTTAAATAAAAAAATAGAGAGGATATAAATGATGCACTTCTGAATTTCTGACTTTTCATTTCAAATCTGGAAGATTTTGATTGCTTGCAAACATATTTCAATGCAAAATATTAAATGAAAATGGCATTTAGTGGCATTCTAGTAACCCCTTTAACTTAGGCATTTTGTTCATGAAACTGTCAAGGCGCCTGCCTAAGCACACCTTAGGCGGCGCCTTTGATAGCCTAGGTAGTTGGTCATTGGCTGAAAAAGTAGCTCTGAGAACAACCGTTGACGTAGAATGGTTGGCTGTTTAGCTTCATTTTTTCATTTTCCTTTTCCTCACATCATGTTATATTCCCAACCTAGATGAAATTTCTTCCTTGGAAAATTGAAGTTGTTTTCTTCTTTTCTTAGTAATGTCTCCTGCTAGACAAGAAGATAAAATGTTTGCCACTAGGGTAGTAGCCCAGCGGTCTTGTAAATTCAAGGTTGTGAGATTAAGTCCCCAAGGGTACTCATGTTAAAAAAAATATTTTAATTTAACGCAAAACTTTATCATAGTCTCCTCTTGTTCTCATACAAATTCATCAGTCTTCATTTTAAATCTTCTTTGTTCCTGACTGTAGTTGCTATTGTGACAGCCTGATAGAGGAGCTGCAGTTCCCAAATTCGGAGATTGGGATGAGAATAACCCTTCGTCAGCTGACGGTTTCACTCACATTTTTAACAAAGTGCGGGAGGAGAAAAATACTGCAGCGAGAGCACCAGGCATGCGAAGTCCATCCCCACAAAGAAACTATCGTAGGCCAACTAACAATGATAGTGGCAAGGTATGCTAATATCAACTTCTGTTTCCCACAAAGCAAGCACATGGGCACTTCACTTGTAGGTTTTCTTATGTTCCTTGAGATCCTTACGGCTCTTTCTCTTACTCAATTTTTCAGTGTTGTTGCTTTCCTTGGGGAAAAAAGTAAAATGAGTGAAGTCTTCAAACTTATTGATAATGAGGTGGATGCAACATGTAAATACTTTGAAGGCCCTCTCCACGGAAGAGTAACGTATTTCATCTTCATTGTTGAATAAACAGAGTCTTTTGGTGGCAAAAGATCTCCTCTTAGTTCATGTTGCTCATATGTTCCAACTTTTAGATGGTTCTTCACTGCATTTTTGTTATATAACTTCCATTGTAAGCAATCATATTTGGTCATTATATAGATTATTTTTTTCCCTTTAATTCTACTATTTGTATTCATCAGTGTGTTTTTGCACCCAGCTGCTGTGAGAGAGATGACATATACACCCGAAACATAATATAATTTTTCCATGTTGGATTGAATTTGAAGTTGAAAACGACCTTGTTTTCAATTAGTTTCACCTTAAATCCTTACAAATTGTGTTGCTATTTTTCAGTTGTTATGATCTTGCATTTGATTTGACCAGTTCATAGAAAATGAGAATGAACAATATGCAAAATCTTTGATTCCCTTTGATATTAGTGTTGTAGCTTAAAAACTACAACATTAATATTGAAGCTCAAGAAACCAAATAAAAGTTGGCAATATTTGGTAAATATGCCTTAAATATCAACTTTGACAAAGATAATATAATGTGATTTTTTGTTTCCAAATAAATCAAGTACTAAACGACATACAACTCCTAAACCAACATGTCTCTTTTAATATTGCGTTGCCAACTTGCTATTTACTAATTGCCCTTAGGGGGTTGACGAAAGATTTTCAAATAGTAAATCGTGAGAGATAGGGGTCCAAAGAAAATTAATTTCGGTTTTGCCTACCACATATATTAAAAAAACCTTCAAGGACTTGTTGTTTTATTTAAAGATAAATGATATTTGGACCTCCAACATTTAACGAAAGAGACATAAAACCTCATAATCTTTTAAAAAAGACATTCAACATTTATTTCTTAACTGATTTGATTTGTTTTAACGGTTAAATAATTGCTATTATTTATTTACATAAGAATAAGAATGACATATGAGAATGTATAGTAAATATGTTAAATTATATTTTTTTTCCATTAGAAACAAGAAAATTTATTAACGAAAATGGGTCTCTATGTCTTTTATGAAACATTAAAAAAAAATTATGTTGGAATCCAAATATATTTTTCCCTTTATTTAATTGGACAATTTTATAGGAAGTAGGGTTTTGAAAAAAATTAATTTGGGTTTTTTTTTTTAAAAAAAAAAAAAAAAAGCCCCCACTGGTGGAAAATATCAACCGACGCGTTTGTATATCTCCATAATAATGTCACATGGATATATTCAAAGTCTTATTAGTTCGATTCGCATTAAAATTGATATGGATTTAAAAAAAATGATTTATTTAGTAAATAGATTAATTCAATTGGATTCGTTTATTAAATGAATCAAATACGAATTTGAGCTCATCGATTCATTTAAGATTTATTTATTACTTTCCTTTTATTAGTTTTTGTTATTTTTTTAATTAAATTCGAAAAATTATTGGCAATTATCACAGAAAAATAAGCCTAGATTTATTGGTTATTTTTATTAAATTCATTAATATATATTTCATCTATATATTTATAAAGAATTAATGTAAATATATTACGATAATTTATGTCATTAAATTATGTCATGTCAAAAAAATATTCATTTATCGAAAAAATTGAATATGAACTCATTATCTTTGATTCGATTTTTTTAATATACGATACAATTCGATTTGTCAATTTATTTTATCATCCCTAAAGATATAAAATCTTTGGTTCCTTTGGCATTAGTGATGTAGCTTAAGAACTGCAACTTCATTGAAATGGAAGCTCTAGCAACGAAATAATAGTTGACAATATTCCGTAAATATGATTTTTAAATATCAATTTTGACAAAAATAATAAATATAATATGAATTTTATTTGTTTCCAAAATAACAGTGTGGTAAAATTACTTTAACTTTTACATCAAATACAAAGACATTCAACACCCAAACTACTAAACTAAACACTCTTTATTCTTTAATAATATTGAGTTGTCAAGCCACTTGACCGAACGATTTTCAAATAATTTTAATGGACTGATTACTCAAATTTAGAGGTTAAAACAAAAAATATATATTTTGCTTATCATTTAAGGATGAGGAACGGTTCCAGATATATGAAATCAAATCATGGAATCGATTATCTTAAAATAAGTTCATACTTAATAATTAGGAATCAATTTTTTTCTGAATAGATTTCAGTTCTTCAATGATTGGAACCGAACTAGAGAACCAAATTTTCTCAAGTATTAAAACTAGACATTAACAAGACTTAATGATAGAATAGAGTGGCGTTTCAGTAATAACATCACTCTCTTCAAGTCTCCACTAATGAAAGAGATCTTCAATTTCAGGAAATCATCTCTCATGTTTAGCCCCAACACATCAGTTAAGAACATTCAAGCTATCAAAGACATTTTTAGACTGCCCATCATGAAAAGTACTTAGGGCTACCCCATCTCTGATAAACAGGTATAAGAGAAGTCTATTTGCTAGATTAAATCAGAGGATCTTTGACAAGGAAAAGCATAGGGCAGTCTCATGAACATAACGGCAAACATACGATATCACACAATAATCTCATGAACATGTTGAATCATCAAACACGAAAAATAAATAACAACCTAATCATGAATGTAAATTGAATGCCTACTGCGAAAGAAGATAACCAAATCATGCATAGAGGAATAACGTACTAACAGCTAAATCATGCTTAAGAACCAAGTAACATACTAACAACCTAATCATGTTTGACCACCATCTCACGAACACATAAATTAGATAAATACGGGAATACAAATAGATGATAACAGTAAAAGTATCAATAATGGAATGATATGATTAATTACATGATACAAGAGGAATCACCCAAGAAGCAATTATGCATGAAATGTGATGAAAAGGAATCAGTTCAATGTATGTGCATTTGTGTAGCGTTTGAAAACGCGTTCGAACGGTAAACAAAAGGTTCGCGTTCGTATAACGTTTGAGAACGTGTTCGAACGGGACAAGACCTGATGAAACAAAACATATTCGCATTCGAGTAGCGTTCGTAAACGCGTTCGAATGGTAAATAGAAGGTTCGCGTCCATATAGCATTTGAGAACGTGTTCGAATGGGACAAGACCTAATGAAATAAAACACATGCGCGTTCGAGTAGCATTCGTAAATGCATTCGAACGGTAAACATAAGGTTCATGTTCGTATAGCGTTTGAGAACGCGTTCGAATAGGACAAGACCTGATGAAATAAAATGCATGCGCATTCGAGTAGCGTTCTTAAACACGTTCGAATGGGAAACAGAAGGTTCACATTCATATAGCGTTTGAGAACGCGTTCGAACTGGACAAGACCTGATGAAACAAAATGCATGCGCGTTCGAGTAGCGTTCGTAAACGCGTTCGAATGAGAAACAGAAGGTTCGCGTTCGTATAGCGTTTGAGAACGCGTTCGAACGGGACATGACCTGATGCATGATAGACGACGCAAACACATACACAGATGCACAATGTAGGACCCCGTGTGCCCGATTGAACTCATTCCCATTCAATCGAGTACACCTCGTCCGGCGAGGCAAAACATCGTGGTAAAGGTAGCTTTTAGGCATTTTCCCTCGAATAGAGGACCTTTAATCCACCCTAGTTAGCCCATGCGCACTAGAATGTAATACATGCATAAATAGAGCAATGATATGCAAAAGGTCAATGACATAACAAAAGGCGCGGCAAAACATCGTGGTAAAGGTAGCCTTTTAGGCATTTTCCCTCGAATAGAAGACCTTTAATCCACCCTAGTTAGCCCATGCGCATTGTATTACTATGCATACAAATTAATAAGGCAATGATGTGGAACTCCGTATGTCCGATTAAACATATCTCACATTCAATCAAACATACTTCGTCCGGCGCGGCAAAACATCGTGGTAAAGGTAGCCTTTTAGGCATTTTCCCTCGAATAGAGGACCTTTAATCCACCCTAGTTAGCCCATGCGCACCGCATCATCAATACACAAACAAATAACATACAGAAAGTAAATGGCGGATAATAAATAAACAAGATAAAATAAAGCGAAAACGACTAAATCATGCTTAAATACAAAGTTGGATGAAACGAAATATGTGTGTCTCTCAAGCGGTACGTGGCGTTGTATCCCGAGTATAGACCGCACTACCGTCCATTCGGATTCGGCTACGGAATTTACGTCCGGGTTTCCATCCGATATACCACAAGAGAGACCACATATTCTGTTCATCCGGAATTCACATCATGCATCAATCCGTAATACTCACATGTAATAAAGTATTAAAATAAATGAAAAAAAAAAAGAAAAAAATGAGAGATAATAATAAAGAAGGTGCCCTCAGGTCTAACCTCTTAGGTCGTATCTCGAAAGTGCGTTACACTGCCGTCGAAGGGTTGATGCTCTGCAGCTTCTCTGGCTCACTGGTCCACTGCTCTCGTTCGTTGCCTCGCGGTTTTGGGTCTTCGTTTCCTCTGTTTTGCTGATGTTTTTGCTATATTTTTTTGTCACTATTTTCACTTTATTAAGGGACTATTTTGGCATCTTTTTGGGTTGCTGTTTGAGTGTGTTTTTCGGTGGTTATTGTGCAGTTTTAGGGGTGATTTTCGGTGGTGTTATGGTGCAGTTTGGGGACTGTTTCGGTGATGTAAAGGGGTGTTTTCGGTGATGTTATGGTGTAGTTTGGGGACTGTTTCGGTTATGAGAATGGAAGGCTTTTAGGGTTTGTGTTTTGTTTTACTTCCGAGAGGTTGCAGGTGGGAGAGACAATGTGTTTACGTGAGAGTCAGCTAGACTTTTGTGTGTTTAGATGAATGAGCCAGTCGAGGTGAGGGTTGGATTTGGGTTTCTTTTATAGGCAAAGGGTAGGGTGAATCCTTGCTTGAAAAGGAATGAGATTTGTGTAATAAAAGGGATACCATTAATTAGTGTCACACAAGGAAAAAATATATTTAATTGGGGACATGATTTGTTTAAATTAGGAATAGGTTTATTTGATTTATTTAAATTTGGTATGTGATATTATTTAGATTTGTGACATGTGTTTTAAATGTTTTAATTATTTTTGGGTGGGTTTTGGTGGGCTAAATGGGCTTGGGCGTGAGGCTAGCAATAAAACCAGAAGTACCGACACCGTTCGAACGCTGATTCGAATGCTACACGAACGCCTGTAATCTGCTTGACGTTCGAACATGTTCATGAACGCAGCACGAACGAAAGCAGTGAACATGTGAATTGAATCTGATGACATACTTATTCTGAATTTCCCCTTCCGACATTCGTTTCCCGTGACTTCCGTAACCTAAAGAGTAGTGCCTCCGTACGAGACTCATCATAGGGACTTACATGTAAAAATGCAGTGCCTACACCCTCCCCTAAAACTAATTGAGACATTATCCTCAATGTCTAAAAAGAAGAAGAAAATTTAGAAAACAGTACCTGGTTAGCGTGGAATCTTATATTTAAAAAAAAACTAAAGGTTAAGATCCAGATTTATCCGACGCTTCTTATCAAGATCATTATCGGACCAGTTTATCTTGGAAATGATAGGGTCAATTTTTGGTTCGAATGCTAAGAGTTGGT